>NW_026465093.1:247500-283931 GCF_026875155.1 Cherax quadricarinatus
ACAAACTGAAGCTCGTACACAAATAACCCGCACATAGAAGAGGGGAGCTTACGACGACGTTTCGGTCAGACTTGGGCCATTTACAAAGTCAAACTAACCAGAATTGAAGCAGGATTGGTATATATAGGCAGGAAGAGGGAGTGGTGGTAGTAGTAGTAGTAGTAGTAATAATAATAGTAGTAGTGGTGGTGGTGGTGGTAGTGGGGAATTAAGGAGAATTAAGCTCGTATGGACTATAAAATTATTGTTATTTGGGAGAGAATGATCCTTTTTACATTCTTTAGGCTGGGTTTTGAAAACAGACGATCTTCAAAGAAGCTTCTCACACTCATATAATATATATGTATATATATATTATATATATATATATATATATATATATATATATATATATATATATATATATATATATTATAAATATATATATATATATATATATATATATATAATATATATATATATATATATATATAATATATAATGTGTCGAATAAGCAATGCACTTCTTGCCGAATAGGGCATGCGAAAATTTGTGTATGCAATAATTTCGCAAAAATCATTCTTCTTCTTCCTTTTCATCTTGATTCGCCGGTAGTCTCCCGGCCCGGGCCTTTTCCAAGTGGTGGCCCGGCCTTGGCTCCCTGTTTAGGTAGTGTCTGAGACCTAAGTCTTCCATGGGAGGAGGCACAGGTACCCTCTCATCTTTGGGACCAACTGTCCCCAGGCCTAGCCACATTCCCCGCCCTCACGGGGCTCGTAGGGAGAAGCTAGGCCTCTCTGGTCTGCCATCCCCGCCCCAAGGAGGTTAATGGGAATGACAGTCATGTGAGGTGCAAGCTCTGGCTCAGGCGCCTACCCTGCCCTAGAAGAGTTAGGCATGGTGTCGATCGCAAAAATCATTCTGAATCTAACGAAAAAAATGTATTTCATAGTGTTTATTAAAATATTTTAAACTTATGTAAAATATATTTAGTTAGATTAGACTAAATTAAATTGCGCTTGCTATAATAAGGTTAAGTAAGTTTTCTAACGTTGTTTTGGTGCAAAATTATTAATTTTAACATAACCATAAATAAAAAAAAATATCTTTAAACGTATAAGAGAAAATTTAATTTTAAATGAGTTCTTGTTAATTGACCAATTTTACCTATTCGGCACGACTAATATATATATATATATATATATATATATATATATATATATATATATATATATATATATATATATATATATATATATATAATATATATATATATATATATATATATTCTGTCTCATAAACACGCTAGATAACAGGGATATCTTGCTACTCCTACTTACACTTTGGTCACACTTCACAGACACGCACATGCATATATATATACATACATCTAGGTTTTTCCTCCTTTTTTCTAAATAGCTCTTGTTCTTCTTTATTTCTTCTATTGTCCATGGGGAAGTGGAAAAGAATCTTTCCTCCGTAAGCCATGCGTGTCGTATGAGGCGACTAAAATGCCGGGAGCAATGGGCTAGTAACCCCTTCTCCTGTAGACATTTACTAAATAAGAGAAGAAGAAAAACTTTATAAAACTGGGATGCTTAAATGTGCGTGGATGTAGTGCGGATGACAAGAAACAGATGATTGCTGATGTTATGAATGAAAAGAAGTTGGATGTCCTGGCCCTAAGCGAAACAAAGCTGAAGGGGGTAGGAGAGTTTCAGTGGGGGGAAATAAATGGGATTAAATCTGGAGTATCTGAGAGAGTTAGACCAAAGGAAGGGGTAGCAGTAATGTTAAATGATCAGTTATGGAAGGAGAAAAGAGAATATGAATGTGTAAATTCAAGAATTATGTGGATTAAAGTAAAGGTTGGATGCGAGAAGTGGGTCATAATAAGCGTGTATGCACCTGGAGAAGAGAGGAATGCAGAGGAGAGAGAGAGATTTTGGGAGATGTTAAGTGAATGTATAGGAGCCTTTGAACCAAGTGAGAGAGTAATTGTGGTAGGGGACCTGAATGCTAAAGTTGGAGAAACTTTTAGAGAGGGTGTGGTAGGTAAGTTTGGGGTGCCAGGTGTAAATAATAATGGGAGCCCTTTGATTGAATTTTGTATAGAAAGGGGTTTAGTTATAGGTAATACATATTTTAAGAAAAAGAGGATAAACAAGTATACAAGATATGATGTAGGGCGAAATGACAGTAGTTTGTTGGATTACGTATTGGTAGATAAAAGACTGTTGAGTAGACTTCAGGATGTACATGTTTATAGAGGGGCCACAGATATATCAGATCACTTTCTAGTTGTAGCTACAATGAGAGTAAAAGGTAGATGGGATACAAGGAAAATAGAAGCATCAGGGAAGAGAGGTGAAGGTTTATAAACTAAAAGAGGAGGCAGTTAGGGTAAGATATAAACAGCTATTGGAGGATAGATGGGCTAATGAGAGCATAGGCAATGGGGTCGAAGAGGTATGGGGTAGGTTTAAAAATGTAGTGTTAGAGTGTTCAGCAGAAGTTTGTGGTTACAGGAAAGTGGGTGCAGGAGGGAAGAGGAGCGATTGGTGGAATGATGATGTAAAGAGAGTAGTAAGGGAGAAAAAGTTAGCATTTGAGAAGTTTTTACAAAGTAGAAGTGATGCAAGGAGGGAAGAGTATATGGAGAAAAAGAGAGAGGTTAAGAGAGTGGTGAAGCAATGTAAAAAGAGAGCAAATGAGAGAGTGGGTGAGATGTTATCAACAAATTTTGTTGAAAATTAGAAAAAGTTTTGGAGTGAGATTAACAAGTTAAGAAAGCCTAGAGAACAAATGGATTTGTCAGTTAAAAATAGGAGAGGAGAGTTATTAAATGGAGAGTTAGAGGTATTGGGAAGATGGAGGGAATATTTTGAGGAATTGTTAAATGTTGATGAAGATAGGGAAGCTGTGATTTCGTGGAGTGAGGAAGAGCCAGTTGTGAGTGTGGAGGAAGTTCGTGAGGCAGTAGGTAAAATGAAAGGGGGTAAGGCAGCCGGGATTGATGGGATAAAGATAGAAATGTTAAAAGCAGGTGGGGATATAGTTTTGGAGTGGTTGGTGCAATTATTTAATAAATGTATGGAAGAGGGTAAGGTACCTAGGGATTGGCAGAGAGCATGCATAGTTCCTTTGTATAAAGGCAAAGGGGATAAAATAGAGTTCAAAAATTATAGGGGGATAAGTCTGTTGAGTATACCTGGTAAAGTGTATGGTAGAGTTATAATTGAAAGAATTAAGAGTAAGACGGAGAATAGGATAGCAGATGAACAAGGAGGCTTTAGGAAAGGTAGGGGGTGTGTGGACCAGGTGTTTACAGTGAAACATATAAGTGAACAGTATTTAGATAAGGCTAAAGAGGTCTTTGTGGCATTTATGGATTTGGAAAAGGCGTATGACAGGGTGGATAGGGGGCAATGTGGCAGATGTTGCAAGTGTATGGTGTAGGGGGTAGGTTACTGAAAGCAGTGAAGAGTTTTTACGAGGATAGTGAGGCTCAAGTTAGAGTATGTAGGAAAGAGGGAAATTTTTTCCCAGTAAAAGTAGGCCTTAGACAAGGATGTGTGATGTCACCGTGGTTGTTTAATATATAGATGGGGTTGTAAGAGAAGTAAATGCGAGGATCTTGGCAAGAGGCGTGGAGTTAAAAGATAAAGAATCACACACAAAGTGGGAGTTGTCACAGCTGCTCTTTGCTGATGACACTGTGCTCTTGGGAGATTCTGAAGAGAAGTTGCAGAGATTGGTGGATGAATTTGGTAGGGTGTGCAAAAGAAGAAAATTAAAGGTGAATATAGGAAAGAGTAAGGTTATGAGGATAAAAAGATTAGGTGATGAAAGATTGAATATCAGATTGGAGGGAGAGAGTATGAAGGAGGTGAACGTATTCAGATATTTGGGAGTGGACGTGTCAGCGGATGGGTCTATGAAAGATGAGGTGAATCATAGAATTGATGAGGGAAAAAGAGTGAGTGGTGCACTTAGGAGTGTGTGGAGACAAAGAACTTTGTCCTTGGAGGCAAAGAGGGGAATGTATGAGAGTATAGTTTTACCAACGCTCTTATATGGGTGTGAAGCGTGGGTGATGAATGTTGCAGCGAGGAGAAGGCTGGAGGCAGTGGAGATGTCGTATCTGAGGGCAATGTGTGGTGTGAATATAATGCAGAGAATTCGTAGTTTGGAAGTTAGGAGGAGGTGCGGGATTACCAAAACTGTTGTCCAGAGGGCTGAGGAGGGTTGTTGAGGTGGTCGGACATGTAGAGAGAATGGAGCGAAACAGAATGACATCATCAAGAGTGTATCAGTCTGTGGTAGTGGAAGGAAGCGGGTAGGGGTCGGCCCTAAGGAAAGGTTGGAGGGAGGGGGTAAAGGAGGTTTTTGTGTCGAATGGGCTTTGGACTTCCAGCAGGCATGCGTAGAGCGTGGTTTGATAGGAGTGAATGGAAGACAAATGGTTTTTAATACTTGACGTGCAGTTGAGTGTGAGCAAAGTAACATTTATGAAGGGATTCATGGGAATCCGGCAGGCCGGACTTGAGTCTGGAGATGGAAGTACAGTGCCTGCACTCCTGAAGAGGGGTGTTTAATGTTGCAGTTAAAAACTGTAGTTGTAAAGCAACCCCTTCTGGCAAGACAGTGATGGAGTGAATGATGGTGAAAAGTTTTTCTTTTTCGGGCCACCCTGCCTTGTGGGAATCGCCAGTGTGGTATAATAAATATATATATGGTATATATAAATATAAATATATATATAATATATATATATATATATATATATATATATAAATATATATATATATATATATATATATATAAAGGACAAGCCACGGGGGGGGAGGGTCTCCGAATCTTAGACTTGGTTATTGTCGGGCCAAACCCACCCTACATCATCCTCTCCACTACCCATATGGGGTAGGAGGGTTTCTGAGATGTTAAGGAGGAAATTATAAGATATAAAAATCCAGCCCCCAGCTTTTTCTAATCGTTTATATAACACCACAGAACATTAAATAAATAACACTTTGCCGTTCCTAGATGTGTCAATCCATCGGGTCGATAGGAAATTCAAATTCACAGTTTATAGGAAGTCCAGTAATATGTCGTCATACATTCACTACTGTTCCAACCAAGAAACCATGGTAAAAAGGAGCGAGGTCCTCACAATGTTTCTGAGAGCATTGCGCATCTGTAGTCCAGAGTACCTAGAGGACGAAATCAGCAAGATATTCAACATAGTCACAAAACTAAGATATCCTAAGGATTTTGTCGAGAAGGCACTAATGTCAGCAAAAAAAAATTACTTTCTACCGGTCTGAATCTGAAGATGTGATGGCCTGGAAAAATTGTTCTAGTTTTACCTTACAATGGGAATCTGGCTGCCTGCGTGAGGCATTAAGAAAAGATCAATATAAACCTTGCTTTCAAAATCACGGGGACAGTGAAACAAAGGCTGATTAAAACCACATCCTCCAACAAAGTTGGTGGGGTTTACAAGGTCCCATGTACTCAGTGTTCTCTCTCATATATTGGTCAAACAGGTAAATTTCTGGAAACCAGAATTGCCCAGCATAAATACTCAGTCAGGACATGGCAGGAGTCGAACGCTATCTTTAACCACGTTAGTGTACCTAATCACCCACCGGGGTAGGATGCTGCCCAAACAGTTCTGTCATGGAAAGAAACATAATTGAATCTTCCCTTCCCTCTTGAACATAAAAGAATACAGATACAACTCAATTTAGGGTTAAACAAGCTCGATAATTTGTAGAGTCCCATTGTACACAATCTTAAACAACAATGCTATACAAAAATCACAGGATTGTTCATTATGCCAGTGGGGTTGATGGAATTGGTTGACGCCCGTCCAGCGCTCGTACCAAAAAACTTCACACCACGTCATATTGATGGTTATATAACACCTGAAGCTGTTAATTTACCTCATAGTGACGAGCACACAAGATAACGTAAGAAAAATTTAAAGGTATTAGTAAATTTAGATCATAGAAATATTATCGGATAAGGCATTAACAGCCACTGTGAAAATATGACAATAAGTAGGAAGAGATACTTCCAGAGTACGATCGTAGAACATTCCAGTATCCAGAGCAGGACATTTGAACGCACAAGAGCACACATGTATCTTTTTCTTTCATTATTTGAAAAGGTCACACAGAATAATAGCTCTCCATTTCTACGCAGTATCTCAACGAGAACTTATTTTTCTCAAATCATTTGACATGTTATAAATGATTAGAAAAAAAACTTTGGGGGGGCTGTGGCTTTTTATAAATCTTATAATTTCCTACTTTGAACATCTCAGAAAACCCTCCTAACCCCAATTGGGTAGTGGGAGGAATGATGGTAGGGTGGAGTTGGCACCGACCACTAACCCAGCTGAAGGTAACCGTGGCCGGTGACACACCTACGCTACTCTGAGACCTCTCTCCCTGTTTTTGTTGCTTCCCGTGCAACATTGACAGCTCCTGATGACACACTGAGAATTGTGAAAGTACTTGAGCTAAAGTTTACCCCCCCCATCCTGGCTTTTGGTGGCATCGTTAAAGATCGCCTGTCTGCGATTGTTAGCAACAAAATATATATTATATATATATATATATATATATATATATATTATATATATATATATATATATAGAGATATATATATAAATATATATATATATATATATATAATATATATATATATATATATATATATATTAATTATATGTCTGCCGAATAATGTAAAACTGTCAATTAGCAAGAACTCATTTAAAATTAAGTCCCATTCTTAAAATTTTCTCTTATACGTTTAAAGATATATTTTTTTCATTAATAGTTAATGAAAATTTTTTTAATTTTTGCTCCGAAAGAATCTTAGAAAACTTACCTAACCTTGTTATAACAAGAACCAATATAAAATTTAGTCTAACCAACTAAATATATTTTAAATTTGTTTACAATAATTTTAAATACTAACATAACACAGTGATATATATTTTTTTCGTTTAGGTTCAGAATGACTTTGGTCGAAATTATTGCAATACACAAATTTTCGCTTGTCCT
The DNA here is from genome assembly GCF_026875155.1 of Cherax quadricarinatus. Taxonomy (NCBI): domain Eukaryota; kingdom Metazoa; phylum Arthropoda; class Malacostraca; order Decapoda; family Parastacidae; genus Cherax; species Cherax quadricarinatus. Next base: position 254,556 of record NW_026465093.1, read on the forward strand.
ATATGGCAAAATTAGCGTTGCTATTTAACGCCAAAACGATTGCAAGTTCGCCTATTCGGCACGACATATAAATGTATATATATATATATATATATATATATATATATAAATATATATATATATATATAATATATATATATATATATATAATATATGTATATAAGCAATAAGATCACAGTAAACATGTGATTTGAGAATATGCCAAAAACCACTCTGAAAGAATAGAGAAATTCCAAGCGCTTTCGTGACTACTCACATTATCAAGGAACTATGAAAGTAAAGCATCCAAGGGAGGTATATAAGGGGGTCTGGCTAACACCTCACTATCAGATCCCACAACGGTTAAACACCTGACGCGCGCCGGCCCAACTTGACAGGTCCTTTGCACAACCACCAACAAACTATTCTACCCAAAAAAATATTTTAAAATTATTATTTGTCCAGTTATATTTAATTTCTTCCCAAAAAAAAATTCTATTAATTATAAATGGATCTAATTTATGGTTTATATAAATTAGATCCATTTATAATTAATAGAATTTGGGAAGAATTTAATAATACACTGGACAAATAATAATTTTAAAAATTTTCTTGGGTAGAATAGTTTGTTGGTGAGTTGTGCAAAGGACCTGTCCAGTTGGGCCGGCGCGCGTCAGGTGTTTAACCGTTGTGGGATCTGATAGTGAGGTGTTAGCCCGACCCCTTATATACCTCCCTTGGATGCTTTACTTTCATAGTTCCTTGATAATGTGGAGTAGTCGCTAAAGCGCTTTGGAATTTCACTTTCTTTCCAGAGTGGTGTTTTTGCATATATATATATATATATTATATAAATAATTAATATATATTATATAATATAATATATATAAAATATATATATATATATATATATTATAGTGACAACTAGTACTGGTATAGCCTCTTCATCTTTTCCAACCGAAACAGCCTGAATTCTTCATGGCATGGATCAACAAGGTTCTGGAACATTCCATAGAGATCCTTTCCAATGCGACATAACATCATGCAGTTGCTGCAGTCCTGTCAGCTGCACATTCCTCGATGTGAATATGTCGTTACACATATCCAATGTCCTTACACCAAATTCTGACCCTGCCATCTGCACGTTGCAATCGAAATCGTGATTCGTCATAACATCGACGTTTTTTCAATCTTCAACGTCCTGTTTTGATAGTCCGTTCTATCTGTAGCAATTAGTTTTCCTCTTCGAACTGACAAGAGTGGAACCCAGTGTGGTCAGCTGTGGCCCTTTCCACTTCAGAGTTCGAACGGTTTGTGTTTTCGATATACTCTTTCTGCATACCAACTTTGGAACGTTTGGCCTATTTGAGCTGTCACCTTGTGCAGCTTTCATCAGCCTGTTATCTCCTCTGACCCTCTCTCATTCGAAAGGCAATTTCGCCCACCAGAACTGAGCTCATTGGAATTTTTTTTTCACAACCATTCTCTAAACACTAGACACTGTTGTACTAAAACCCAGAGTTCAAACATTTATTAATAACTCAAAAAAAAAAAAAAAACAAAAAAAAAAAAGATGATTCCAAGGTTAAACGCAGATCAACATTTCGTCGCCATTCCTGATGTTCGATCTGAACAACAAGTGAACTCTTCACCATGTCTGCCTGCTTTTATATATAGACATTTGCATTAACGGAGCCAGTTAAGAGATGTCTCTAATAAAGGGCCACTAAGTTGCTTAAGAGAAATGGGGAAGATCCGCCTTTCACTGGCCCTACTAGGTCACTCTCCCTAACTGGAGCTTTAATCATACCTCTGCTTAAAGCTAGTATGGATCCTGCCTCCACTACATCGCTTTCCCAAACTATTCCACTTACTGACTACTCTGTGGGCTGAAGAATACACTTCCTAACATCCCTGTGTTCATCTGTGTCTTCAACTTCCAACTGTGTCCCCTTGTTACGTGTCCAATCTCTGGAACATCCACTGTGTGTGTGGTGTGTTGTTTAAAATTGCAGAACAGTCGAAATATTAAAAAAAAAAAAAATTAATCTTAGATCGAAAACATTCGAACCTACGCCCCTGTACAAGGGGACGAAGTGCTCTAACCCACCAGTAACCAAACTGGTCCAAATACCGTTGGCGCCCAGCTAGCGCTAGATCGCATTTTTGGTCCAAGGCAGCCAGCTTCAGGCAGGTGCCTCTCAATTTATTTTTTAATCATCCCCTGCATGCATCTGACCGACGAGAGATTTTTACAATCTTTAGAATTCACAGAAACAGGGGAAAATTCACGAAACACTAATCTTAAAAATAAAATGTCTCGTCGGTCGATGCATGCAGGGTGATGAGATGAAAAAACTGAGAAGCCACTACCTTAAAGCTGGCTGCCTTGGACGCAAAACGTCGCTAGCGTTGGTGGGCACCAAGTATTGGGACCAGTGTGGCATAGTGGGTAGAGCACTGCCTACTTTGATCGGAGGTACCTTTGTATGGACTTATTCAGTATAGTTTGTTCATTAACTATTTCATGATATCAGTTAATAATTATTTAACACGTGAAACCTTGCCTTTAATTGGCAAACGCCCTTTTTATAAATTTGTAGGCAGTTCCGTTGATTCGTCTTCCACCGGAGTCCACATGATCAGACGTAACATTGCCCAGGTATTGTCCATGGTAAAAGGAATATTTGGAATTCATTCCTACCAATTTTCGAATGGCTTTTCAGCTGTCAATAATTTATGTACTAGTTCACATGGACCTTTTATAAGTATATTTAGACTGGGCGTATTTAATTAAATATGATGCACAGTGACCACTGTTAACTGACTAGTCTAGTCATTCCATCATTATTAAAGCACGGAATCCTACCTACACAATATGGCCTCCCACAGTTTTTTAGGAGAGTGAAGCCAACATTTTTCAGCAAAACCCTTTACAAATGAGGCATAATAATCACTTCCCAAATTTAAAATATTTATTTGGCCCACTGAAATCATTACCTACAGAGGGGTGCCAATTTTATACATGTCAGTGCAAGCCGTCTAGTACTTTCCTAATCTCAATTGAAGAAATTCTCTCTGGTATATTATCTACGAGACCATTCTGATACAGTTCCTCTCAGCACCCAGGCAGACATTAATAGATCACTACTCACTGTGCCGTATAACTGGGACTTTTGTCCCATAAAATCGCGGACCATTCAGATTTTCAGGTGGTCTCCATTTGCACTGTCATACCTAAAACAACTATATTTTAAATATGTGAGGCTGGGGATCCCTGAACTACCAAACACTTACACTTTTTATTTACACACCTTTTTATCCCTGAATATTCACATTCACTACTGGGAAGGCCTACTTCAGCAGTTCCATGATCATTCACATTTCACTGTTACTTTTACATCAGTAACAGCTGTGCCAGGTTGTCATCATTAAACACAGTCCCCCCCCCCCCCCCCCTTTGCACATTACAATATGGTGTCTTTCTTCTGACACCTGTAGGAATTATTTAATTTACATAGCAATCCTTTTTCATTATGATTGCTCAAACAACCTATACAACCTGTTAAGTTCCTTCCAGTTTATCCAATCCTAACATTCCAGGAATAATATTCATTGCAATATCTTGAGAATGAATACCTTACCAAAAAAAGCAATCCCTTTTTTTTGCTTAACTTTCTCATTAATACAGGGGCTAACCCTTATTTACTTACTGATTCTCCTCTAATTTACTGTTTGATCCTTTATTCTTCTAGTCCTGCCACTCGATATGCCAATATTTTTTTATTATGGAAATAATTATAATTATTATGCATTTCTCTTTTATGGAAATTAACAGATACACAGAACATATTTCATTCCTTTGTGGAAATTAACAGATACATGCAAGTCATTAATTTGTTACCTCATTATAATTGTTTTGGTTGAATACTATGCAATTGGATAAATTAATTCATGGATACCTACTTTCTCTCCCTCCCAACGAGAAGTAATCCTTTATGGTACTTATTAGATCACTCTACAGTCTTAATATTCAAATTTTACGTCGCACAATAGCACTCAGATCTAATCTGATCGATTCGATCATATCTGTTACCTGAGGGTTTAATAAAAGTGCTTTCGATTTTTACTCTAAATTGCTGTAATTTTTTTTTATAAATGTGCTCTGTAGTTTTTCTAAATTAATGACATAGTTACACGGTCCATCCTAACTCTGCAGTAAATTACCCATAGTGACCTCAAACACATCCACTTCTGTGTAACTATTGTCAACAATTGTTTGACAAATGACTCATGGATTAAATGTAGGCCACGACATAATTCTGGAGTTGTGGCAGAGAGATGTATTTACATTACAAGGCCTAGATAACTGCATTATTGATTATTTACATTACAATGCTAGAATAAAACTGCATATATTGAGTATTTACATTACAAGGCTAATAACTCATTATTTAATGCTCTTAATTTATTTTCAAGTCATAACATTACAAAACAATATTTTCAACTTCTTGATCCATATTATTGATTGATAAATAATTCTATTTTCATGTTCATCTGCACAATTTACCCAGCAGAACTTATATCTTCTTTATGCTCTAATTTATATGATCATATCTACCTTCTAGTGATCTAAAATACACTTGTAATTAACACTGTACCCCCAGTTTCATCAGGACATTAGTTTATGTGACCTTTGTTAAATGACCTTTGGTTTTATGTGACCTTTGGTTATATGACCTTTTGGTTATAGGGAACCTTTGGTTATATGACCTTTGGTTATATGAAACCCTTCCATGTGCTCATTAATATTCGTATTGCTTTAAAATAATGGATTAACCAATTACATTTATTTGATTACAGTCCACTATGGTAATTATATAGATTCGACCTTAAACACTTAATTAACAATGATTTAATATAAATAATGCAGCACAAACACTTTATAAAAGTATTATTACAATATACTTGAATCTATCCTTGGCAATTTTCCTGACTAAGCATATTAAATTATCATAGGAATTTTAATTGGGTTTAGCAATTAAATATGTACAATATTTGCAATCAAAGCCTTATTTCTGGCTTAGCAATTACACAATTACAATATCAGTTACACAATACACATTAATATTAATTTAATGTGAACACAAATTACTTCTCCTCTATCAAGTCAAGTCGCATTTACATATTTTAATTTACTTGATTTTACTGAATATATCCGATCGAAGGACCAACAACTTGTGAGAAATTAATGAGGATGAATTTTTGCAAGTAACAACCCATTACCAACGGGTGGGGATAGAAACCCGCGATCCAGAGAACACCAATGTAAGTACCACCACTACAAGTAATCACCAATGTAAGTACACCACTACAAGTATCACCTCTACAATTATCCCTATTACAAGAAGTTCCAGTTCTCCAGTACATGCATTACAAAATACCACAACTACAGTATCATCCACTTCAAGTATCTGCACATAAGAATCAGTATTCCAATACCACCACCATGTCTCATCATGCAAATATCACCACTTCCAGTACCACCACTATGTCTCAATCACTGCAAAATATCACCCACTTCCAGTACCACCACTATAGTACATTAATCTTCAAGTTCCCCAGTTAAGTATAACCATTCAAGCATCACTGTATCAATACAGTTATTAATAAGACTTTCAGTAACCATCACCACGTATCATCACTACAATATCAACACTTCAAATATCACCACTAAAATTATCAATACATCCATAGCCCCCCCCCCTCCTATCAAGTAACACGCACTACGAATATGTACCTACAAATACTACCAGTACAAGTATCAACATGCAAAATTAATAAGTACTACAAGTACTACTACTTCCAGTACCAGAAAATACACGTATCACTACAAGCATCACAATGGCAAGTCTCAGTTATCCCAGTAACCACCATACAAGTCTCAGTATAATCCAATACCACCACTACAAGCAACATTACTACTACTACCAGTACTTCCAGTAACCACTAATACAAACATCACCACTACAAATAATCACCACTGCAAGTCTCACTAAACTTATTACACTACATGTTAGTACTCCAGGACGATCACTGCTACACCTTCTTTCCCAAATACCACAATTTTTTATATAAGTATCACCAATACAAAGTATCGAATCCACAAGTATCACAACTACAATAATATTTCAAGGGGGGGGGGGGGGGGGGGAAAGTACCACCACAAGTATCATTACTACAAGTATCAGTACTTCCAGAACCCTTCCACTACAAATATCTTATACTACAAAGTATCATACCACCCTACAAGTAATAACCACATAATTATCACAAAAACAAGTACTTACTACCACATTCAGTACTAATACTACAATTATCAGCATAACCAATGCTACCACTACAAATTCCACCACTACAAGTATCACAGCTTCAATATCACACTACAGGTACCACCACTACAAGTATCTCAGCTTCAAATATCAACCACTATACAGGTACCACCATACAAATATCACAACTCAAATATCACCACAACAGGTACCACCACTACAAGTATCACAGCTTCAAATATCACCACTAACAGGTACCACCACTACAAGTTCACAGCTTCAAATATCACCACTACAGGTACCACACCACTACAAGTATCACGCTTCAAATATCACCACTACAGGTACCACCACTACAAATATCACAAACTTCAAAGTATTACACTACGGTTACCCATCACTACATGCATCAAAGCTATAAGGCTTCACCACTACTGGTACCAGTACTTCCAGAATTCTATCCCTACGAATCACCACTACAAGTGCACCAACAAAAAATATCACCAATGCACGTATCAGTTCTTTCAGAGGCATCACACTACAAGTATCACCACAACAGTATCAACACTATTAGTATCAGCACTAACAAATACTACCACTAACTAGAACACAATGCAAGATTATCACCACTACAGGTATCAACCACTATAAGTTTCAGTGTTTCCAGTAATCACCATTACAGGTATCACCTCTTCAATTATATAAACCATTACTGGTACCACCACTACAGTATCAAATCTCTACAAGTTTCACCCCCTAAAACACTTAACCACTACAAACACAACACTACAAGCATCACCACTACAACCACTACAAGTATATCATTACTTTAGTGCCATCCCTAACAGGATCCACCAATATCACTACTACATGTATCAGTAACTTCCAGTACCAACACTACAAGTATCAGCCCACCAATTTCAAGTATAAACCACTACACGAATACCCCTGAAGATACATCACTAAAAATTATAGGGCTACCAGTAACCACAACTAACAAGTATTTGTCACTACAATATCCAACACTACAAGTAATCACTAACTGCCAACCATCATCACTACTAAGATCCATCTATGAGTGTTACTACTACGAGTATCATGCTTTCCAATATCACTTCTACAACAAGTATCTTCATCTACAAGTCTCACCACAACTACACGTATCACACCACTACAAATATCACTGTATACAGTAATAATAAAACAAAAAGAATAAAACTATAATTAGAAAATTATTAAAAAATATATATAATATAAACAAAAAATGAAATTTTATAAGGAGAAATAAAGAAATAATCCAAGAATATTTAAAGAACGATTAAAAAGAATCTATAATATGATTAATATAAATATTTATAAATATAAAATATATATATATATATATATATATAATAAATATATATAATATATATATATTATATTATATATATATATATTTATCTATATAAATAAAATAATATATATATATATAATATATATCTATATATATATATATATATAATATAATATAATAAATATATTATAATATATATATATATATCTTAATGTATATATATATAAATATATATAATATATAAATATATATAAATATATATTTTATAATTATAAATATATATATATATATATATAATATACTATTAATAATATATAAATAATATATGTATATATATATATATATATATATATATATATATATATATATATATATAAATAAATATATATATATATATATATATATAATAGATTAAAAAAAAGAGATGAATTAAAGCTTAAATTCACCTGAATTAAAAGGCTAATCAAAAATTATACATACTATTTTAAATTCAGCTTTAGTGAAAAGTTGATAAATTTTAATCAGGATTTTAGGAATTAATTGATTATTTTATATATGTGAAGGAGTTAAACTTCAAGATCACTAATTTGGTTTTTGTAGGAGAGTCCGTGATGACTGGCAGGTTGTGTATATAACTGTACATAACACAAACTGTATACTGACAGCAGCTCTCAGCTATTTTGCCTGACATTACATCTGACAGTCAAAAAAGACAAAACACCCAAACTCACCACGTGGAGTGGCTGCTCAGAGATCCTTTTTTTTTTTTTTTTTTTTTTTTTTTTTTTTTTTTTTTTTTTTTTTTATTTTTTTTTTTTTTTTTTTTTTTATTTTTTTTTTTTTTTTTATTTATTTTTTTTTTTTTTTTTTCGTGTGTGTGTGTGTGTGTGTGTGTGTGTGTGTGTAGAGCGTTGGTGGCAATTTACCGTGTCTCTTCTCTCAGCACACTAATCTCTTGAAAGCCACGGTTACTCTGGTAAAATGACGAATTTACCGATGTTTCTGTACTTTTCTGTCGCTGTCGCTCCACAATTCTTCTGTTTTCTGTCTTGCCCAATCGTTTTGGTTTCTTACGAGGACGTGCGAGACATATTTTGAAATAAGAACAAAATTTTGGTCTTTAGGAAATTTAATGCCTAGGTTGACACGAAATTAATTGCTTTATGAAAGTCGGTACAGTGACTTGTCCAGCGGCGGTTGTTTAATCAATATTGGAACTGTCCTGTTGTGGTAATCCTCTCTTCCAACGATGTTTCCAGTCCAAGTCTGAAACTTAACGATTACTTTTTGTGTTCCAGCAGAGAAAGTTGGTCAGGACTAACGAAGCCGGGTTTCACACTCACCCTCAGACTGCCAATGCCTGTGTCAGAAGGCTTCTGTTTTGTGACCAAAGACTTCGCAGGGGATAGTTGAGAAACTTATGAAATTGCCGTCTTCCGTTTTTTGCGTTGAAGTGGAGACGGCATCCTGACCGAAGGGAACAAGGTAAGTGGCACAGCATCGAGTTTTGTCCTAGAAAGTCTCCTACCAGTTACGTTTACCGCCACTCTGCTGGTCGGAGACATGAAAACTCAGGCGCATTACTACTGCGTTGGAGATCTTGATGTAAAGTTTTATTGTTCCAGTGGAACTTGCATGTTTTCTTTAGAGAATCGAGTCATTGGAAACATTTGTTATAGTTATGAAACTCACTAAGCCCAGTATCAATGGAGCATTTTATTCGTCAATAGCGGAGAGGTGTTGATCCCAGAATCAATGAGGAGTCAACTTTCACAAGCCCGTAACAGTTGACGGTGCAGTAAGGAATGACCAAGGTCGTTCTCGGGGAGCACAGAGAAATTCTCTTCATACCATTTGGAAACCAATTCGATCAATAGGTTACAAGATAATTTTTTTACCTTTTAATACTTTTAGCTATTGACTGTTAAATAGTGAGGAACGTTGATGGTGTAAGAGTTACACTATTGGATCATATATTTCCAAGAACAATTCTCACCTTTTTAATCTTTTAATGCTATTTGTCAGTTAAATATAGTGAGGAACGTTTGACCTGTGTAAGATTACAATATTCCTATCAATAGAGTCCCCAGAACAATTCATCCTTTCTAATTTATGTTATTTGGCTGTTAAATTAGTGAGGAACGTCGACTGTGTAGATTTACAATATTCTATCAATAGAGTCCCAAACAATTCTTACCTTTCTAATTTATGCTATTTGGCAGTTAAATATGAGGAACGTTTGATTTGTGGTAAGTAAAGTGTAGTGAAAATGAAATGTGATAATGTACAAAGATGAACCCAAAAAAACCCTGTGGGGTGGTGGTCTTAGTGATGTGTATTGAAGATGAACTGTGTTAGTGGATGTGTAGTGAAGATGACTGTGGGATGGTGTTAGTGATGTGTAGTGAAGATGAACTGAGTTAGTGATGTGTAGTGAAGATAAATCTGTGATGATGTTAGTGATGTTAGTGAAGATGACTGTGGGATGGTGTTAGTGAATGTGAAGTGAAGATAGACCGGTGGAGTCTATTCCGTACTATTATAACTTTCCTCTAGATACCCGGTATGCAAAAGTCCTAGTCAGTATTTCCCATGATACATTACATCCACATTAAAACAACTAAATTCCCCCCAAAAAGTAAAACATTCAGTTAATAATGAGCAAAAATTTTCTGAGAAACAAATGAAAAAAGTTGATGAGAATGTTCCCAAAATAGTAAAGTTAGTGAGCTTAAATTATAAAAAAAACACAAATTTTCTCATTTAATATTATTTACAACCGTGTAAGAAGCATATCATTTTTTTCCTTATTACTCTCCAATCCAAAAAATTTGGTACCCAGAGCCCAAAATAGCAGAAACTTTTAAATTATGATACACTACCCACCATTTAGGGTTTCAGACAGATCAGAAAATGCATTTTTCTAGTTATTACACGAGAATTTGTTCGAAAAAAATTTGGCAAATTGAAATTTACAAAAGTCAAAAGAAATTGCAAGCTTTCTTTGCAAATGTAAACCCACCAATAGTAAAATTTTTTATGTCGATCAGCCAGGCATTCCTTAGAGTGGCTAATGGCAGTGTTAGGCCAATTTAAGATGAAGAGTGGTGTTATTGGCTATTGCCTGTAAAAAAATGTCAAATTTTGCACTTTAACTGAGGTAAACTTGATAGGGAGTATTATTCTTGTTATAGAAAACATCGTCAATATTATTTTTGGAGACGAGTCAATAAAAAACATTTTTGATAATAGTTACTGGTGAATTAAATGATTACCAGCGTTTTTATTGAAACAAAAATGGCGAATTATGGCGGAGTCAATAGTGAGGTAAGTCTAGTGTTTTCGGAACCTACACTTTTGGAAAAGTAATATAAGGAGTGACACTGTCTGTGGTGGGTCTGGCTCTGGGTCTTGAGGCTATTCCAAGGTAGTGTTTTTTTTTTCACTATTTTACTACCCAACAAATTTGAGGGCTCACGACGAGATGTGGGGGGAATGCTTAACAATACTATCCTGCCCTAAATGCCATCACCATTTAAATCTGAAGCCGTTGTGCTAGTGGTGTCATGTTGTGTGTAGCAAGACTGGTATGTGTAATATGACTGTTGTGTCACTACACAACAGTCATCTTTTTCGCAGTAACTACTTAAGTCAACACCACACAACGGTTATTATTCAAGGCATTACTACTGCAAAAATCAACCCACAAGATCACTACACTAAAATCATCACTACAGTCAAAACTATGACCCATTTATGATTTACAACACCACGCATCCCCACCATACAATCCCACAAAAAATCATCTCTAAACACCTCACAACCACAATCATCACTTAGTTCACAATCAATCTCTATCAAAGTCAACACTATACAGCTATCATATTGAAATATTCTTTTGTTATTTTATTTTTATTCACAACTGGCCGATTTCCCACCAAGGAGGTGGCCCGACATAAAGAAAAAACTTTCACATCATTCAACCATCACTGCCTTGCCAGAAGGATGCTTTACAACTACAAGTTTTTAAACTGCAACATTAACACCCCTCCTTCAGAGTGCAGCACCGTACTTCCCATCTCCTCCAGTGACTCAAGTCCGGCCTGGGCCGGTTTCCCTGAACCCCTTCCATAAATTTACATTGCTCACACTCCAACACACGTCAAGTATTAAAAACCATTTGTCTCCATTCACTCCCTATCAAACACGCTCACGCATGCCTGCTGAAGTCCAAGCCCCTCGCACACAAAACCTCCTTTACCCCCTCTCTCCAACCTTTCCTAGGCCGACCCCTACCCCGCCTTCCTTCCACTACAGACTGATACACTCTTGAAGTCATTCTGTTTTGCTCCCATTCTCTCTACAGTCCGAACCACCTCAAAAACCCTTCCTCAGCCCTCTGGACAACCCGTTTTGGTAATCCGCACCTCCTCCTAACTTCCAAACTACGAATTCTCTGCATTATATTCACAACCACACATTGCCCTCAGACCCTGACATCTCCACTGCCTCCAGCCTTCTCCTGCTGCAACATTCATCACCCATGCTTCACACCCATATAAAAAGCGTTGGTAAAACTATACTCTCATACATTCCCCTCTTTGCCCCCCAAGGACAAAGTCTTTTGTCTCCACAGACTCCTAAGGCACCACTCACTCTTTTCCCCCATCAATTTTATGATTCCCCCTCATCTTTCATTAGACCCATCCGCTGACAAAGTCCACTCCCAAATATCTGAATACATTCACCTCCTCCCTACTCTCTGCCTCCAATCTGATATTCAATCTTTCATCACCTAATCTTTTTTTTATCCTCATAACCTTACTCTTTCCTGTATTCACCTTTAATTTTCTTCTTTTGCACACCCTACCAAATTACACCCACCAATCTCTGCAACTTCTCTTCAGAATCTCCCAAGAGCACAGTGTCATCAGCAAAGAGCAGCTGTGACAACTCCCACTTTGTGTGTGATTCTTTATCTTTTAACTCCACGCCTCTTGCCAAGACCCTCGCATTTACTTCTCTTACAACCCCATCTATAAATATATTTAAACAACCACGGTGACATCACACATCCTTGTCTAAGGCCTACTTTTACTGGGAAATAATTTCTCTCTTTCCTACATACTCTAACTTGAGCCTCACTATCCTGGTAAAAACTCTTCACTGCTTTCAGTAACCTACCTCCTACACCATACACTTGCAACATCTGCCACATTGCCCCCCTATCCACCCTGTCATACGCCTTTTCCAAATCCATAAATGCCACAAAGACCTCTTTAGCCTTATCTAAATACTGTTCACTTATATGTTTCACTGTAAACACCTGGTCCACACACCCCCTACCTTTCCTAAAGCCTCCTTGTACATCTGCTATCCTATTCTCCGTCTTACTCTTAATTCTTTCAATAATAACTCTACCATACACTTACCAGGTATACTCAGCAGACTTATCCCCCCATAATTTTTGCACTCTCTTTTATCCCCTTTGCCTTTATACAAAGGAACTATGCATGCTCTCTGCCAATCCCTAGGTACCTTACCATCTTCCATACATTTATTAAATAATTGCACCAACCACTCCAAAACTATATCCCCACCTGCTTTTAACATTTCTATCTTTATCCCATCAATCCCGGCTGCCTTACCCCCTTCCATTTTACCTACTGCCTCACAAACTTCCCCCACACTCACAACTGGCTCTTCCTCACTCCTACAAGATGTTATTCCTCCTTGTCCTATACACGAAATCACAGACTTAAGAAATCGTAATGACACGATTGCAAACAAACCATACCCCCGGCCGGGATTGAACCCGCGGTCATAGAGTCTCAAAACTCCAGCCCGTCGCGTTAGCCACTAGACCAGTTAGCCACAATAAGATTCATCCAACTAGGTATATTTCTACGCCATAGGAAGGTTAGCACAGGCACCTCTGTGACCACAAATGCAAGTTTTTACAGACGAATCTCCAGCTAGCGTGGCCGTGACGAACTCTAGCTCAAGTCCCTTCACTGCCGTCAACATGAGCTAGAGTTCGTCACGGCCACGCTAGCTGGAGATTCGTCTGTAAAAACTTGCATTTGTGGTCACAGAGGTGCCTGTGCAAACCTTCCTATGGTGTAGAAATATACCTAGTTGGATGAATCTTGTGGCTAGCTGGTCTAGTGGCTAACGCGACGGGCTGGAGTTTTGAGACTCTATGACCGCGGGTTCAATCCCGGCCGGGGGTATGGTTTGGTTACGAAATCACAGCTTCCCTATCTTCATCAACATTTAACAATTCCTCAAAATATTCCCTCCATCTTCCCAATACCTCTAACTCTCCATTTAATAACTCTCCTCTCCTATTTTTAACTGACAAATCCATTTGTTCTCTAGGCTTTCTTAACTTGTTAATCTCACTCCAAAACTTTTTCTTATTTTCAACAAAAATTTGTTGATAACATCTCACCCACTCTCTCATTTGCTCTCTTTTTACATTGCTTCACCACTCTCTTAACCTCTCTCTTTTTCTCCATATACTCTACCCTCCTTGCATCACTTCTACTTTGTAAAAACTTCTCATATGCTAACTTTTTCTCCCTTACTACTCTCTTTACATCATCATTCCACCAATCGCTCCTCTTCCCTCCCGCACCCACTTTCCTGTAACCACAAACTTCTGCTGAACACTCTAACACTACATTTTTAAACCTACCCCATACCTCTTCGACCCCATTGCCTATGCTCTCATTAGCCCATCTATCCTCCAATAGCTGTTTATATCTTACCCTAACTGCCTCCTCTTTTAGTTTATAAACCTTCACCTCTCTCTTCCCTGATGCTTCTATTCTCCTTGTATCCCATCTACCTTTTACTCTCATTGTAGCTACAACTAGAAAGTGATCTGATATATCTGTGGCCCTTCTATAAACATGTACATACTGAAGTCTACTTAACAGTCTTTTATCTACCAATACATAATCCAACAAACTACTGTCATTTCGCCCTACATCATATCTTGTATACTTATTTATCCTCTTTTTTCTTAAAATATGTATTACCTATAACTAAACCCCTTTCTATACAAAGTTCAATCAAAGGGCTCCCATTATCATTTACACCTGGCACCCCAAACTTACCTACCACACCCTCTCTAAAAGTTTCTCCTACTTTAGCATTCAGGTCCCCTACCACAATTACTCTCTCACTTGGTTCAAAGGCTCCTATACATTCACTTAACATCTCCCAAAATCTCTCTCTCCTCTGCATTCCTCTCTTCTCCAGGTGCATACACGCTTATTATGACCCACTTCTCGCATCCAACCTTTACTTTAATCCACATAATTAAAAGCCCAAAATCACTATTTCATCACACATCTCACTATCACAATAATCACTACACAATCATTGCACTATAATCACTACTCAACATCACTACACCACAATCAGCACTCCACTACATTTGTCACTATACTATAACTACCACTTCACCACAATCATCACTTTGCCACAATCATCACCATACCACAACTATCACTTCATCACAATCATCACTACTCAATCATCACTTTACCACAATCATCACTATACCACAACTGTCACTTCACAATCATCACTACTCAACAATTATCAACAATTACACCACAATCATCACTACACCACAATCGTCATTATATCACAACTATCACTTCACAATTTTCACTACTCAATAGTCATCATTACATCACAATCATCACTGTACCACTACTATCACTTCCCAATGATCGCTGTACCACAACTATCACTTCACAATCATCACTACACAATCATCATATAAAATAATCACTATACCACAACGATCATTATACCACAATCATCACTGCTCACCAACCATCACTATACCACCACCATAACTGTGCCATAACCATCTTTATACCATAATTATCATCATCTTAGATTCGCCGGCACTGTCCCGGCCCGGGTCTTTTCAGATGGCGACCCGGCCTTGGCTCCCTGGCGCGGGAGTGTCGCCTAGAGGTACGAGTACCTTCCCATACCATGGGTGGGGTTAGAACCCGCGATCGATGAGTCTCAAAACTCCAGACCCACGTGTTAACGTCGGTCTGGAGTTCTAACCACACCCGTGGTATGGTTTGTTTGCAATCGTGTCATGTACGATTACCTCATCGTGGTAGTGGACAATGTCAGGAGGATCAGAGGCAGCAAACGCTATAGGATTCTTTTGGGGCTGCGTCCCCAGCATTGGGCCGCAGCCCGAGCGCTGGGGACGCTCAACTTCATATTAAATGGTCTTCTTCTTTTTCTTCTGTTGGGTTTCAGGGCCACTGACAGCATACGATATTAAATGGTCGATGAGGTTATGGCTTGTAAGAAGGGGAACCATTTTTGATGGATTTGAATTTTGGTTTTGAGATGTAGTTCATCGAGAAATTTCTGAGAGTGCTATAAAATTTTCGGTGCCTTCCAACAGTACAGTTCTTGAAGTGTGTATGGACCTTCGTAGTCGATGGTGAACTTGAAAGTTCCATCTTCTAGTCGCTCGTGTAATTCTTTGCAGTACATTGCAGTACTATACTTGGCAATTGTGTAGAGCTCTACACCTGGCCAGCTGACATAGTCCGGACTGTTGAAAACGTCTTCTTCCTCGGATATTCCTTTTGCTTTAGCAGGTTGGCAGAGTTGAAGTGAAGTTGGTGGCTGGTCGGAGGCAGTGGTAGTGGATGTAGTAGGTGGCACATTAGTGGTGAGGATTTGTGGGTCTCTCGTCGCTGGCTGGAGTTGGTTCCGCGTGAGTACCGTCCTCTGGTGGAGAAATCACATCTGGAGAGACTGCGAGGTTGATGTTCTTTGACGTAATATTATGCCTTCTGAGGGTAGAGAATCAGAGATGAAGCTTGGCTTGTTGAATGTGAAGATTTCATTGATGGTGGAGTTGAAGGTGAAGCCATATTGTACATATGGGCATACATCATACAGTAATTGTGAAGGCTTACTCAGCTCTGTAATAACTTCAGACAGTATTACCAAGGCTGGCTCCTCCTCAGGAAAATTAATGAATAGAAAAAGAAATAATAATTCACAAAGATAAACACTTTATTATTTATTAAAGCAAACATAAAACAATAAAACATGAAAGGTATATCCTATTTGAAAGAAAAATGAAAAATGAAATGAATAAAATAACATTTGAACTCAACGCTAATATACATAGGGGTGCCTGTTGTTGGTGACACTGTTGTTGAAATCGTAGCCGTTGCTGATGTGTGTGTGGGGGGGGGGGGTCGCAGGTGTTGGTGACCACCACCGGCTAGTTCTTCACAGAGTATCGCCGTGAGTATTTTATCCCGATGACAGGAAAGCAGGTTCTTTACCGCTGCAATGATGTGGGGTTACGTCCTGCAATTTCATACAGGTGCACAGGTAATTAGATCCAAAATGGGGAAGTCTCTGGACGTTAGTCCTTCTCCATCCGTTCTCCTCGTTGATTGACAGGTGACCCTCTGTCATCCAAGCTGAAAAGATAGACAGGTTACCCACTTCTTAAGAAATCACTCTCCATGGTAAGTACAATACCCAAAAGATGTGGTGATTATTACAACAGTCAACCTAGAACAAGACTGAAAGGACTAAGTTTATTATTGGTCAAAAGTGACGCTTTCAACCAATAAATCCACTAGAATACAAGGCAGACATGTACTTACAGTAGTGTTGGGAGCTGTGAGTCGAGTGATTTACTGTTTGACCAGAGCCCCACACGTCACCTTTCGGGGGGGGGGTAAGAGGGAGGGGAAGGGGTAGTGGGAGCTAGACTGACCCTACGTTAACAAGCAGCTGGCAATCAAACTATCACTTTATGGGTGGGGGAGAAAAGGCGGGAGCTTGACTTACCCTACCTTAACAAGATCATTCGCTGCCTGACCACGGTAGAGTGCGGTTGTGCTCTGCACCCCTCTGCTGTTTTCAGGCGAGCTACCTTGTATCAACATGGCGCTGAGTGTGAGGAGGCGCGTAAATACCATTGGTATTGAGCTGCTTCGTGGGGCGATTTCACCCTCTTCAGCGCAGGTATTACTCCCAACAATCATTAGGGAGACCTATGGAATCCAGGACGATGAAGTGTATGGTGTAGCCCTGAATGGGGCTTACAGAATCCTCGTCAAACTGAATTCCACGTCCGTGGTGACGAGATTCCAAGACGTGAGTCTCGACGCTACTCCAGCTGTGAAGGTGCGTTTGATCGACGTATCTCGCCACTTTACGTGGGTTAAGATTCGTAATGTCCCATTTGAGGCAGATGAGGCTGACATCAGGAGTGTTTTTGAGGCATATGGAACCGTACATCTGGCACAACAGGGCAAGTGGACGGTAGGTGCTTACATGGGCCGTCCGGAGGGTACCTTTTCCCTAACAGAGTCTCTAGCCTTGGATAATCCGTCAAGATGTTTGGAATGCAGGTCTTTAACCACTGCAAAGATGAGGGGTAGTTACCTGGGGTTGGCTATACTTATCAGGTACGTAGATAAAAAGTGACGTCCCAGAACTCATGTGAAGTTCGTCTCCTTCAACACTGTTTTTTTGGTTGCCAGATGACCCAAGCTGACATTCCAAGCTAGAAAGAGACAAAAGTTACACACTGCTTAAGAAATCCCTCTCCATGATAAGTAAAGTATTTAAAAGACTGGTGAAGATTGAAATGCAAAACCTGGAAATCAAAGCAGAATGAACTACGTCTTAGAATTGGTTAAAAGTGAAGCTTTTAACCAATATATCCATTAAAAACAGAAGCAGAGGCTTTTACTTACAGTTGTGTTGGGAGCTGTGAGTCAAGTGATTATCATTTGGTCGGAGCCCCACACGTCACCTTTCCGGGTGGAGAAATGGGGAGGGGGGGATAACGGGAGATAGACTGACTTTACCTTAACAAGTAGACGGGCAATCAAACTATCGTCACCATATACTCGCTTCCTACTGCTATCTGTTGAACTTTTCCCTCACATTCACCTTTTAAGCAAGTTTCAAACAATGAGATTTAATATAATTAGCATTTATTAAATTAGTAAATAGTGCACAATGGTCTGTCAGGACCCAGTACAGTCAGGTAATATCACCTTGTATATTAAGACCCTAAAAATTGATATTAACTTAAATATAATTTAGTGTTCCATAACATTAATGGTGTAAAATATACTACGATTAATATATTACAGTACTTGACAATATAAAGATTGTGGTTGCAGGGGTCGAGTCACAGCTGCTGGCCCCGCCTCTTCGTTGGCCGCTATTATGTGTGTGTGCGCGTGTGTGTGGGCGCGTGTGTGTGTGCATGTGTGTACATTTTTGTGTGCCAGCGTTTGTGTGTGCGTGTATATTAGTGTGTGTGTGTATGTGTGTGTGTGTGTTTGCGCGCGTGGGTGTGTGTGTGTGTGTGTGTGCGCGCATGTGATGTGTGTGTGTATGTATGCTTTTGTGTGTGGCAGCGTGTGTGTGTATACAAAATTTTTTATTTTGAGACCAGTCATTTAGGCAGATTTATTACGCTCCTCATACCCATCCATTGCGAGGCAGTCAATAAAGATTACAGGCGAGAAATAAAAATATATATTTACCTTTTAATTAAAATTACTTTATTGAGAAAAACCGATATTACATTTAGAATCAGTGTTCCAAATATTAGTGACATTAGGTAGGCTTCTGCTATGAAAATAAAGAAATTTATGCATAACTCTAAGGATTGTACAACCCAGGTTTTACTACCATCAACACTGAGAGCACTGTGCTACCAGTGATGTGTTCACCACTGTTGGTTATTGTCACTGTCAGCACCACTGAGAGCACTGTGCTTCCAGTGATGTGTTCACCACTGTTGGTTATTGTCACTGTCAGCACCACTGAGAGCACTGTGCTACCAGTGATGTGTTCACCACTGTTGGTTATTGTCACTGTCAGCACCACTGAGAGCACTGTGCTACCAGTGATGTGTTCACCACTGTTGGTTATTGTCACTGTCAGCACCACTGAGAGCACTGTGCTACCAGTGATGTGTTCACCACTGTTGGTTATTGTCACTGTCAGCACCACTGAGAGCACTGTGCTACCAGTGATGTGTTCACCACTGTTGGTTATTGTCACTGTCAGCACCACTGAGAACACTGTGCTACCAGTGATGTGTTCACCACTGTTGGTTATTGTCACTGTCAGCACCACTGAGAACACTGTGCTACCAGTGATGTGTTCACCACTGTTGGTTATTGTCACTGTCAGCACCACTGAGAGCACTGTGCTACCAGTGATGTGTTCACCACTGTTGGTTATTGTCACTGTCAGCACCACTGAGAACACTGTGCTACCAGTGATGTGTTCACCACTGTTGGTTATTGTCACTGTCAGCACCACTGAGAACACTGTGCTACCAGTGATGTGTTCACCACTGTTGGTTATTGTCACTGTCAGCACCACTGAGAGCACTGTGCTACCAGTGATGTGTTCACCACTGTTGGTTATTGTCACTGTCAGCACCACTGAGAGCACTGTGCTACCAGTGATGTGTTCACTGATGTAATTGTCACTGGCAACACCGCTGAGAGCACTGTGCTACCAGTGATATGTTCACCACTGTTGGTTGTCACTGTCAGCACCGCTGAGAGTACTGTGCTACCAGTGATGTGTTCACTGATGTAATTGTCACTGGCAACACCGCTGAGAGCACTGTGCTACCAGTGATGTGTTCACTGTTGCTATTGTCACTGTCAGCATCGCTGAGAGCACTGTGCTACCAGTGATATGTTTACCACTGTTGGTTATTTTCACCGTCAGCACCGCTGAGAGCACTGTGCTACCAGTGATGTGTTCACTGTTGTTATTGTCACTGTCAGCACCGCTGAGAGCACTGTGCTACCAGTGATGTGTTCACTGTTGTTATTGTCACTGTCAGCACCGCTGAGAGCACTGTGCTACCAGTGATGTGTTCACTGATGTAATTGTCACTGGCAACACCGCTGAGAGCACTGTGCTACCAGTGATGTGTTCACTGTTGCTATTGTCACTGTCAGCACCGCTGAGAGCACTGTGCTACCAGTGATATGTTTACCACTGTTGGTTATTTTCACCGTCAGCACCGCTGAGAGCACTGTGCTACCAGTGATGTGTTCACTGTTGTTATTGTCACTGTCAGCACCGCTGAGAGCACTGTGCTACCAGTGATGTGTTCACTGTTGTTATTGTCACTGTCAGCACCGCTGAGAGCACTGTGCTACCAGTGATGTGTTCACTGTTGTTATTGTCACTGTCAGCATCACTGAGAGCACTGTGCTACCAGTGATGTGTTCACCACTGTTGGTTATTGTCACTGTCAGCACCACTGAGAGCACTGTGCTACCAGTGATGTGTTCACCACTGTTGTTATTGTCACTGTCAGCACCACTGAGAGCACTGTGCTACCAGTGATGTGTTCACCACTGTTGTTATTGTCACTGTCAGCATCACTGAGAGCACTGTGCTACCAGTGATGTGTTCACCACTGTTGGTTATTGTCACTGTCATCATCACTGAGAGCACTGTGCTACCAGTGGTGTGTTCACCACTGTTGTTATTGTCACTGTCAGCATCACTGAGAGCACTGTGTTACCAGTGATGTGTTTACCACTGTTGGTTATTGTCACTGTCATCATCACTGAGAGCACTGAGCTACCAGTGATGTGTTCACTGTTGTTGTCACTCTCAGCACCGCTGAGAGCACTGTGCTAGCAGTGATGTGTTTACCACTGTTGGTTATTGTCACCGTCAGCACCGCTGAGAGCACTGAGCTACCCCTGGTATTGTTCCTCGATGACGGTTCCTCTTCATACGCACATTACAACCCATCTGTTGATAGGACAACGGCAGGTTTCTACTTACTCTCTGTAACTGTCAGTTTTGGTATTTCCGAGAAATTTTTTTCCAACTAATTATGAGGTATACCACGCATTTTTTTCCTCACAGACTAGTATACAGTTCAACTCCTCATCTCAAAGAAACTCGCGAATCTGTGGAGCAACCAATTCATCCCCATTGATTTTTGCTTCATTGAGCCTCGAGGATTTACCATCGAGGTTCTTTAATGTTGCCACCGTTTTGTCCAGACTATAACGTGTAAACATTGTAACAAAATCAAGCTCGCGTCTTCAGGTAGAGAATACTGAACATTTTTCGTTCAAGGGTTCACTGAGTGTCAGGGTGGCTAATTCTTCTTGATATAATAAGTCCTCGTCCGGGTATCCCACTCAAAGAAAACAGCAATACTTGGTGTAGCCTCGCTGCAGTACAAGGAAAATAGCAGCAACTTCATTCGCCACAAAGTTGCCACTGATGGTTGTTGTGAGGGGAAAGTCAGTTCTGCTTAACAAAAGTTATAATGTTCACGTAGTTAAGGGGCATCTTTTTCCAAAGTTAGCTGAAAAAGTCAACATCCAAAGCAAATAGTAAACTGATTTTGACACGCGAATACTGCATGACTTACGGGAATGTACTGAAATAGTTTAGTTACTCTGGTAAGTAGGTTGATAGAATATCTGAATTCTGAGAGAATCAACTGTATTTTGTCGTCAGACTTGACTTATAAATAAACATAAGAACATAAGAACGAAGGAACACTGCAGAAGGCCTACTGGCCCATGCGAGGCAGGTCCAAGTCTCCTACCGGCTTAAGCCAATGCACCAACCTAGTCAGGTCAGGTCACATTGACTTAAGGGAGGAACACGGCAACCGACCTGGTAGCACAAGCTATCAGGTCTAACTCACACCCACCCACATCCACTCATGTATTTATCCAACCTATTTTTAAAGCTACACAACGTTCTGGCTTCTATAACGGTACTTGGGAGTTTGTTCCACTCATCCACAACTCTATTACCAAACCAGTACTTTCCTATATCCTTCCTGAATCTGAATTTTTTCCAACTTAAAACATTGCTGCGAGTCCTGTCTAGGCTAGATATTTTCAGCACACTATTTACATCCCCTTTATTTATTCCTGTCTTCCATTTATACACCTCAATCATATCCCCCCTAATTCTACGTCTTTCTAGAGAGTGCAGATTCAGGGCCTTAGTCTATCCTCATAGGGAAGGTTTCTGATACATGGGATCAACTTTGTCATCCTCCTTTGTACATTTTCCAGAGAATTTATATCCATTCTGTAATAAGGTGACCAAAACTGTGCAGCATAATCTAAATGAGGCCTAACCAAGGATGTATAGAGTTGAAGAACAACCTGAGGATCTATTATTTATGCTTCTTGATATGAAGCAAGGATTCTATTAGCTTTATTGCGAACACTTATGCACTGTTGTCTTGGTTTCAGATTACTGCTAACCAGAACTCCTAAATCTTTTTCGCAATCCGTAATATTAAGATCTACATTATTTAGTTTATATGTGCATGGTTATTGTCCTGTCCAACATTTAGAACTTTGCATTTGTCTATATTAAACTGCATCTGCCACTTCTCCGACCACTGCATCAGTCTATTCAAATCTTCCTGGAGTGCTCGAATGTCCTCGTCAGAATGAATTCGACGGCCTATTTTGGTGTCATCGGCAAACTTGCCGATGTCGCTCTTTATGCCCTCATCTATGTCGTTTATGTAGATTGTGAACAGCAGGGGGCCCAACACTGACCCTGTGGAAACACCGCTCGTGACACTTCCCCACTCTGATTTCTCCCCATTTATGCAGACTCTCTGCTGCCTATTTGTCAACCATGCCTCTATCCAGGAAAAAATTTCTCCTCCTATTCCATGTGCTTTAATTTTCCTCAATAGTCTCTGATGTGGGACCCTGTCAAAAGCCTTACTGAAGTCCATATACAATATCATATTCATTACCATGATCTACCTCCTCAATACCTTAGTGAAAAAGTTAATAAATTGTAAGGCAGGAACGCCCCTTTGTTAAAACCATGCTGAGATTCGTTGATTAATTTATGCTTTTCAAGGTGGCTACGAACTGCCTCGGCAATTATTGATTCCATAAATTTTCCCACTATGGAGGTTAGGCTTATTGGTCTATAGTTCGAAGCTAAGGACCTGTCACCTGTTTGAAAATAGGTATCACATTTGCCATTTTCCACTTATCTGGCACCATGCCAGTTTGTAGTGATATGTTGAAAAGATTAGCCAAAGGTGTGCTAAGCTCCTCTTTACATTCCTTTAGAACCCTTGCATACAGTTCATCAGGGCCTGGGGCTTGTTAGGTTTTAATTTATCTATTTGCCTAAGGACCATGTCACTTGTGACCCTAATAGTGCACAGTTTATTATCGTCCTGTTCTACATAATTTATCATTACTGGAATATCGCTGGTATCCTCCTGTGTAAAAACTGAGAGGAAGTATGTGTTAAAATTCTACACATTTCCTTATCACTGTCAGTGAGCTGACCCGAGGAACTTTTGAGTGGGCCTATCTTGTCCTGATCTTACTTCTGTATACCTGAAAGAATCCTTTTGGGTTAGTCTTCGATTCTCTTGCAACTTTAACCTCATAATCTCTTTTTGCTTTTCTAATTCCCTTTTTTATTTCTCTCTTTAACTGAATATATCGATTTCTCAATTGCCCCTCTCCTCTTTTGATTTGCCTATATATGCCCCTCTTTTGACCAATCAGATATTTTAATCTATTGTTCATCCATTTAGGATCATTTTTGTTTGATCTGATTTCCTATTTGGAAACATAATTTGACTGAGCAGCTAGAACTATGCCCTGGAAAGGCATCATATCGGCAACCATCACCACCTACCTGACCTTAGTCAGGTCATTCAGTTCAGCCCACCTAAGTAATTTTTCAGTCTATGAAATCAGCCAAGCGAAGTCAGGGACGGAGACTTGATTGCCATTATTAGGGGAATTCCATGATATATTTAAAACTGAGTGATTTGTGATCACTTTCCCCAAGCTCATCATTAACCTCAAGATTATTAATTAGTGTTTCCCTACTGGCAAGAACCAAGTCAAGGAGGTTATTTCCCCTAGTTGGCTCTGTCACAAACTGTTTTTAAAAAACAATCCTGGATCGTATCAAGAAAGTCACCTGACTCTAAATTTCCTGTCAAATTGCTCCAGTCAATCTGTCTATAGTTGATATCTCCCATTAGCACAACATTTTCGTATGTAGATGCCTTACGAATTTCGTCCATAGAAGTTTACTGCACTCCCTATCAAGATTTGGGGCCCTGTAAATCACACCCAAAATTAGTTTTTCTCGGCCCTCGAGAAGCTGTAACCAACAGATTCAGTGGCTGACGCTTCTAATTTAATATCTTGTCTAACACAACAATTTAAATTGTCTCTGACATACATCGCTACTCCACCACCTTTCCTGTTGACCCTCTCAGTGTGGAATAATTTATAGCCTTGTATGTGACATTCAGAGGGCATCTCTCTATCTTTCAGATTGAGCCAGGTCTCTGTTATAGCAAAAATATCTATGTTTCCTGCACTTGCAATTAATCTTAGCTCATCTATCTTATTTCTTACACTCCTGCTATTAGTATAGTAAACCTTAAGGGAGCTAGTCCCTTGCTGCCCTTTGCTGTCCCCCTTTGTTTGCTGACCTGATCTATTGTCTTTATTTATAACTTCATGCTGAATGCCTTTTATACATTTACTGTTTCCAACCCAAGTGTTGCAACCTGCTTGTTTCCCACACACACCCATACCTCTATCTTCCATCAGTTTAAAAATCATAGGCATTTCACCAATGGCCTTCTCAATCGAGTCTGCAAGTGCTACCACCCCAGCCCCCGAGAGATGTACCCCATCCCTTGCATACATATCATGTTTGCCATAAAAGTTGTTCCAGTTGTCAATGAATGGGATTGCAAGTTCCTTGCAGTATCTGTCTAGCCAGCAATTTACACCATTGCCCTAGACAACCTTCATTTCCTACTCCCTTCTAGGCAAGATGCTACATATGATTGGGATCCCTCCCTTAGACTTAATGAAATCTATAGCTGACCTGTACTTATCTAGCAGCTCTTCTCTCCTACCCTTCCCAATATCATTTCCACCAGCACTGAGACAGATTATGGGCTTGCTCCCATTACCTGACATGATATTATCCAGCCTGTTGACAATGTCCCCAACACCAGCTCCAGGGAAGCACACTCTATCTCTCATCTTCTTATTCCTATTACAAAAAGCACGGTCAATGTATCTTACCTGAGAGTCACCAACCACAAGAATGCGCTTACCTCCATTAGCAGGGGCAGTAGTACCCTTACCTTCACTGGCCACTGAAGTACATTCATCCTGAAGAACAGAGAAGCGATTTCCTACCTTCAGATCTTCACTCTTAACTTTCCTTACTCTGATGCGCCTTCCATTACTGTGAACTACTCGCACTTGTAGCAGGTGCTGGGCTGCACCTCACTGCTGGTAGCCGTTGCTGCCTCCCCAACTACAGCCTCCTCACAGCGAGAGACAGACTGCACCTCGCTGCTAGAAGCCTCATTCCCCACAACTCCAGCCACCTCACACTCTCTCCCAGACCCATTGAGGTGGACCTTCAGCCTCCTAATCTCCTCCTGGAGAAGCAAGACCTCCTCCTTCAACTCTCCAACCTCAATTTTTAAAACACTGCAGAAGCAAGCCATGCTTTGTAACCGTCCACACTAATCCCCAAAGCAGCTCAGGGTCTGTGACCTCACGTGACGACTAACCAAAGTTACACAATTGCTGGTCAATTCAGCACAAGTCCGTCTCCATCATCCAGTCCAAAAAATAATAAGAAACTTGAAAAAGAAAACAGCTGCAGATGAGAAACAGTAGAAATTTCAAGTATTGTTTTAAACACTCATACACTGCGAAATTATTTAAATTACACCATGTCTGATTATATTTACCATCCTCCCTTCCCACATTATATGTAAGAGCAACCTCCCTTCCCACATTATATGTAAGAGCAACCTCCCTTCCCACATTATATGTAAGAGCAACCTCCCTTCCCACATTATATGTAAGAGCAACCTCCCTTCCCACATTATATGTAAGAGCAACCTCCCTTCCCACATTATATGTAAGAGCAACCTCCCTTCCCACATCAAGGGTAACAGGAACCTCCCTTCCCACATCATATGTAAGAGCATCCTCCCTTCCCACATTATATGTAAGAGCAATCTCCCTTCCCACATTATATGTAAGAGCAACCTCCCTTCCCACATTATATGTAAGAGCAACCTCCCTTCCCACATTATATGTAAGAGCAACCTCCCTTCCCACATTATATGTAAGAGCAACCTCCCTTCCCACATTATATGTAAGAGCAACCTCCCTTCCCACATCAAGGGTAACAGGAACCTCCCTTCCCACATCATATGTAAGAGCATCCTCCCTTCCCACATTATATGTAAGAGCAATCTCCCTTCCCACATTATATGTAAGAGCATCCTCCCTTCCCACATTATATGTAAGAGCAACCTCCCTTCCCACATTATATGTAACAGCAACCTCCCTTCCCACATTAAATTTTTTGTTACCCCCATCATCTTACTCTTTCCTATATTTCCTTCTTTCACATACCCTGCCAAACTCATCCACCAACCTCTGAAAATTCTTTTCAGAATCTCCTTAAAGTACAGTGCCATCAGCAAAGAGCAATTGTGACAACTCCCACTTTGTGTTAGTTTCTTCGATTCTTTATCTTTTAACCCCACACCTTTTGCCAACACCCGAGCATCACTTCTCTTACACCCTGTCATACGCCTTTTCTAAATCCATAAATACCACACAAACCTTCATCTAAATTCTGTTCACTTACATGTTTCACTGTAAACACTTGGTCTACACACCCCTTATCCTTCTTAAAGCCTCATTGTTCATCTGCTATCTTCCTCTCAATTTTACTCTTAATTCTTTCAATATTTTCACTTTACCACGTATACTCAACAGACTTATTCCCCTATAATTTTGAATACTTTGTTGTCCCCTTTGCCTTTATACAAAGGAACTATGCATGCTCTCTGCTAATCCCTATGTACCTTACCCTCTTCCATACATTTATTAAATAAAAGCACCAACCACTCCAAAACTATATCCCCACCTGATTTTAACATTTCGACCTTTAACCCATCAATACCAGCTGCTTTACCGCCTTTCATTCTACCCACTGCCTCACGAACTTCCTTCACACTCACAAATGGCTCTTTCTGATTCCTACAAGATGTTATTCCTCCTTGCCCTATACACGAAATCACAGCTTCCCTAACTTCATCCATATTTAACAATTCCTCAAAATTTTCCTTCCATCTTCCCGATACCTCGAATTCTCCATTTATTAGCTCTCCTCTCCTATTTTTAATTTTCAAATCCATTCGTTCCCTAGGCTTCTTCAACTTATTAATGTCGCTCCAAAACTTTCTTATTTTCAAAAAAAAAAAAAATGTTGATAACATCTCATCCACTCTCTCCTTTGCTCTCTTGTTACATTCCTTCACCATTCTCTTAAGTAAAGTTGTTTATCAGTTAGTAGTGACTGTGGACTCGCCAGGTTGTGTTGCCTCCCGTCATGTACCTATATTATTAAAAGGCTGAAATGTTTCAAGCCTTTACTGCAGTGTCACCTCCCACTCACCAAGCCCACGCAACTACACCACTACCCCACTCACCAAGCCCACCCAGCAACACCACCACCCCACTCACCAAGCCCACCCAGCAACACCACCACCCCACTCACCAAGCCCACCCAGCAACACCACCACCCCACTCACCAAGCCCACCCAGCAACACCACCACCCAACTCCCCAAGCCCACCCAGCAACACCACCACCCCACTCACCAAGCCCACCCAGCAACACCACCACTCTCCTCTAACAAGAAAATAAGAACCAGCTCACTGTTTACAGAAAGCTTTCAAACACATCAACTTGTGTCAATTATTTCAGCAATCATTCTAAGTAAGAAGTTTTCATTATAAACCAACAGCATATACAGCATATACAGACTCCAGCCAACAGAAAGTAGGATTCGCAGACTTTATGCTTAGCCTATCTGTAGGCATGGAGTATCTGGGAAAACGAATGGCTCGTGCAATTTTGACCATCTCAAAAAATTCATGGGCCTCCTGGCCATGAAGTATGTCGTTCTACCTCCTGTAAACCTTTTCACCCCGAAATGCGTTAGTCATCAGTATAGAAAAACAAAGCTTCAACACAAACTGCACTGTACACCAACCGAAAAGGTTCACGAGGTACAGACAACACAAACCTTGGGAAACTTAAAATGTCAAGAAATGACACAAATATTACATTACCTGTGAACCCTGCTAGACTGGAGACACAACCCAGATATCTTGTTGTTGACTACAGTTTGAGACATTAAAAATGGAAGAAAACAGTAAAGTATGTTATAGCTGAAATATTACCATAAGGCAGCTCAGATGAAATTTCTCACACAATTGAGCTGTTGAATCTCTGAAATAAATTCTCCTTAATCCAGTAAAAGTGTAGCCAATAAGCCTGGAATATACACGTGACCTTGTTATCATAATGAAGATCTGGTAAGAAATATAACAATATCAAAGACAGTTAATTCAGATCACAACATAATTCAAGCTCTGACTTGTATGCATAGGAGTCCTGACCAGAATAATGCAAATAGTTATGAGGGTACCTTTACCAAATTCAACTTTAACATTAAGAACATCAGCTGGACTCAAATAAATCATGTTCTTAACGAAACTTGCTGGGAAGATATCCTAAATATCAAGAATCCGAACCAG
>NW_026465094.1:0-38204 GCF_026875155.1 Cherax quadricarinatus
CTCCTTCAAACATGCTCACGCATGCCTGATGGAAGCCAAGCCCCCGCACACAAAACCTCCTTTACCCCCCCCCCAAAAACCTTTCCTGGGCCGCCCCCTCCCCCGCCTGCCTTCCCATAAGACTAAAACACCTTGAAGTCACTTGTTTGCTCCATTCCTCTACATGTCCAAACCCACCTCAACAACCCTTCCCACCCCTCTGGAAAAACTTTTTTGGTAATCCCGCCCTCCCCCAAACTTCCAACACAAATTCTCTTATTATATTCCACCACACATTGCCCTAGACATGACATCTCCACTCCCTCCACCTTCTCCTGCCAACATTCATCCCCATGCTTCACCCCCATATAGAGCGTTGGAAAAAACTTCTCCATACATTCCCCTTTTTGTCCAAGGACAAAGTTCTTTGTCTCCACAACTCCAAAAGGCACCACTCACCCTTTTCCCCTCATCAATTCATGATTCACCTCATCTTTAAAAGACCCACCCGCTGACACTCACCCCCAAATATCTGAATACATTCACCCCCCCTATTTCCCCCCTCCAATCTGATATCCAATCTTCATCATCTAATTTTTTTGTTAGCCTCATAACCTTACCTTTCCTGTTTTCACTTTAATTTTCTTCTTTGCACACCCTACCAAATTCATCCACCAATCTCTGCAACTTCTCTTCAGAATCTCCAAAAACCAGTGCCCCTCAGCAAAGAAAAAACTGTGGCAACTCCCCCTTATGTTTGTTTCTTTATTTTTTAAACCCCACCCCTCTTCCCAAGACCCTCGCATTTACTTCTCTTACAACCCCATCATAAAATTTTTAAACAACCATGGGACATCACACTCCTTGTCAAGCCTACTTTTACGGGGAAACAATTTCCCTCTTTCCTACAACTCAATTTAGCCTCACTATCCTGGTAGAAACTCTTCACTGCTTTCAGTAACCCACCTCCTACACCATCACCTGAAAAATCTGCCCATTGCCCCCCTACCACCCTGTCATACGCCTTTTCCAATTACTAAATGCCCCAAAAACCTCTTTAGCCTTATCTAAAAAAAGTTCACTTTTAAATTTTTTACTGTAAACCCCTGGGCCAACACCCCCTACCTACCTAAAACCTCCTTGTTTTCTGCTATCCTATTCTCTTCTTCTCTTAAATTTTTTCAAAAAAAAATCTACCATACACTTTTCCAGCTATACTCAAAAACTTATCCCCCCCTTTAATTTTTTTTACTCTCTTTTTTTCCCCCTTTTCCTTTATACAAAAGGGAAATATGCATGTTCTGCCAATCCCCCAGGTCCTACCCTCTTCCCTGCATTTATTAAATAATTGCAAAACCAAACCACTCCAAAACTATATCCCCCCCTACTTTTAAAATTTTATCTTTACCCCTCAAACCGGCTCCCTTTCCCCCCTTTTATTTTACCTACTGCCTCAGAACTTTCCCCCACACTCACAACTGGCTCTTCCTCACTCCCCAAGTGTTTTTTCCCCCCTTGCCCCATACATAAAACACAGCTTCCCTATCTTCATCAAATTTAACAATTCCCCAAAAAAATTCCCCCCATCTTACAAAAACCCCTAACTCCCATTTTAAAAACTCTCCTCTCCTATTTTTTAAAAGACAAATCCATTTGTTCTCTAGGCTTTCCTTTAATTTTTTAATCTCACTCCAAAACTTTTCTTATTTTCAACAAAATTTGTTGATAACATCTCACCCACTCTCTCATTTGCTCTCTTTTTACATTGCTTCACCACTCTCTAACCTCTCTCTTTTTCTCCATATACACTTCCTCTTTTGCATCACTTCTACTTTGTAAAAACTTCTCATATGCTAACTTTTTCTCCCTTACTACTCTCTTTACATCATCATTCCACCAATCGCTCCTCTTCCTCCGCACCCACTTTCCTGTAACACAACTTCTGCTGAACACTCTAACACTACATTTTTAAACCTACCCATACCTCTTCGACCCCATTGCCTATGCTCTCATTAGCCCATCTATCCTCCAATAGCTGTTTATTTCTTACCCTAACTGCCTCCTCTTTATGTTTATAAACCTTCACCTCTCTCTTCCCTGATGCTTCTATTCTCCTTGTATCCCATCTACCTTTTACTCTCAGTGTAGCTACAACTAGAAAGTGATCTGACATATCTGTGGCCCCTCTATAAACATGTACATCTGAAGTCTACTCAACAGTCTTTTATCTACCAATACATAATCCAACAAACTACTGTCATTTCGCCTTACATCATATCTTGTATACTTATTTATCCTCTTTTTCTTAAAATATGTATTACCTATAACTAAACCCCTTTCTATACAAAGTTCAATCAAAGGGCTCCCATTATCATTTACACCTGGCACCCAAACTTACCTACTCACCCTCTCTAAAATTTCTCCTACTTCAGCATTCAGATCCCTACCACAAATTACTCTCACTTGGTTGGTTCAAAGGCTCCTATACATTCACTTAACATCTCCCAAAATCTCTCTCTCTCCTCTACATTCCTCTCTTCTCCAGGTGTATACATGCTTATTATGACCCACTTTTCGCATCCACCTTCTGGAGAGTTTATCTGGAGTTTTATCTGGAGAGAGTTCCGGGGGTCAACGCCCCCCCGCGGCCCGGTCTGTGACAAGGCCTCCTTAGTTCAGTGTCCCAGGATGCGACCCACACCAGTCGACTAACACCCAGGTACCCATTTTACTGATGGGGAACATAGACAACAGGTGGAAAGAAACACGTCCAATGTTTCTACTCTGGCTGGGAATCGAACCCAGGCCCTCACGTGTGAAGCGAGAGCGTTAACACACCAGGCCACCAGAGCCCCTTGACTTTAATCCACATAATTCTTGAATTTACACATTCATATTCTCTTTTCACCTTCCATAACTGATCCTTCAACATTTACTGCTACCCCTTCCTTTGCTCTAACTCTCTCAGATACTCCAGATTTAATTCCATTTATTTTCCCCCCACCGAATCTCCCCTACCCCCTTCAGCTTTGTTTCGCTTAGGGCCAGGACATCCAACTTCTTTCATTCATAACATCAGCAATCATCTGTTTCTTGTCATCCGCACTACATCCACGCACATTCAAGCATCCCAGTTTTATAAAGTTTTTCTTCTCTTTTTTTTAGTAAATGTCTACAGGAGAAGGGGTTACTAGCCCATTGCTCCTGGCATTTTAGTCGCCTCATACGACACGCATGGCTTATGGAGGAAAGATTCTTTTCCACTTCCCCATGGACAATAGAAGAAATAAAGAAGAACAAGAGCTATTTAGAAAAAGGAGAAAAACCTAGATGTATGTATATATATATATGCATGTACGTGTCTGTGAAGTGTTACCAAAGTGTAGGTAGGAGTAGCAAGATATCCCTGTTATCTAGCATGTTTATGAGACAGAAAAAGAAATCAGCAATCCACCATCATGCAAAACAGTTACAGGTTTCTGTTTCACAGTCACCTGGCAGGACAGTAGTACTTCCCTGGGTGGTTGCTGTCTACCAACCTACTGATGTTTTTCTTAAATTCATCGTATTTCTCACCTTCTTTACCAAAGCTTGGCACTAGGAGCTTTCTTTGGAGCCATGGTAGCTTATTTAGTACTTGCAAGCACTAAAATGAATGGATTATGAAATTTTTCATAGGAGCAAGTGAGGGGACCATCGCTCACTGGTAAACAATGCCACACTGGCTGGGAAGGGAGGCCGCCCCGGCTCACAGCATGGGTACGCATCCCGGACGAAACTACTATTCGCAAGTCAATCTACGATTAGCGAGCCCATGTTTATATGAAAATATCGCTATGATTCCGAAATCTAAGACTCTCGAGCTCTACGATTATCGAGGGACCACTGTAATTACTAAACATAAAAAATTCTTCCGCTTCAAACTAAAAAAGCACAATTTTTTTTTATTTACTTTTATACAGGTCCGCCATCACAAATCAGGCATCAGTTATTCGGTTCCTTCAGTTATTCGGCACTAATTTTTGGCTAGCATAATTTCAAATTTCCAGGGTCGCCACACCAACCTGCTGGTACTGTTTGGTGGTGCTACTTGCTGCATAAGTCACTGCAATTTCTTTTTTCTCCATTTATTGTTTTAACCTGCTTACTTTTAGCCCTAGCCTTGGTTCCAATGAATAAAAGAAATGCTTCTCATTATGTAAAGCACCAACACAGTACATTATCCATTAAAGATAAGGTGGCTTTGAAGCCACTGTTGCCATGTGCTCAGTCTCATGAAGCAGGAGAATATGCTTTATTATTACACTAATATCAACACTACAGCTTATTTGTCTATCACAGTTGATCTAATATGACAGAAGAAACAATATAAATAACATAAAACATGTTAAATACTCCAGAATGAATAATATTTGGCATAACACCGAGCAGTTCGACGGAGGTATGAAGAGGATATGGTATACAAATACCATTCTCCTATCCCTGTCTTGGTGGTTTATATTTAGAGAAAACTGAGTATAGCACAGGGCTAACTGTGATATACACTCGTACTGCACCATAAACCTGAAACAAAAAAGTTATTTTCTCTATGATAAATTGGCTAAGCTGTATGCTTTCAAAGAGGGGGTAGATTACAATCTTGGGTTGTCATTTAGCAGTTTGAGAATAATAATACGAAAAGAACTTCAAATGAACTTTATTGACTTAAGACTTAGGGAGATTGACACAAGTCAGTCCATCTATCATCATTCCATCATGCAGGAGGAGCCACATGTCTATGGTGCATCCAACAAGATAAGCAGACTCTTGGATGTCAGTACTGCCCGGCTCCGGCTGGGTTACAAGTATCTTTGGCAGGTTAAATCACCACCACCAGATGTAGACCAAACGAAATGTAAACTTTGCCAGATGGACTATTGTCAACAGCCTTGCGTCATTATGTACTGGAGTGCGTCACACCTTGCGTCATTATGTACTGGAGTGTGATCAAATTAATGAATTTAGAAACAACTCACTCAGAAGTGTTCAAGAAATGGCTAAGTATTTTATCCACAGTGGTATATTGCAGACCATTCTGGAGAAATACCCTGACTTTGCTAGCTGTAAATAAAGCATTACCACATGTGTGCATGTGTGTGTGTGTGTGTGTGTGTGTGTGTGTGTGTGTGTGTGTGTGTGTGTGTGTGTGTGTGTGGTGTGTGTGTGTGTTGTGTGGTGTGTGTTTTGTGTTATGTGTGTGTGTGGGGTGTGTGTGCGTGGTGGGGTGTGGTGTGTGTTGTGGGTGGGGTGTGTGGGGTGTGTGTGCGGTGTGTGTGGGGTGTGTGTGTGTGCGTGTGTGTGTGTGTGTGTGTGCGTGTGTGGGTGTGTGTGTGCGTGTGTGGGTGTGTGTGTGCGTGTGTGGGTGTGTGCGTGTGTGTGTGGGTGTGTGTGTGTGTGTGTGGGTGTGTGTGAGGGTGTGTGTGTGGGTGTGTGTGAGGGGGTGTGTGGGTGTTGGTGTGTGTGTGTGTGGGTGTGTGTGTGTGGGTGTGCGTCCTTGTGTGTATGCATATATTTGTACGCTCGTGTGCACATGTCCGTGCGTGCGCCCTCGTGTGTGTATGTGCGCGCGCGCGCTAGTGTGGGTGTATGATCCACCTAATATTTGTATTTATAACTCATTACAATTGTGACCAGGTGTGGACGTATCAGTGGTTCATTACTTTGTAATTTGTTCATGACTGTAACCATGTATAGGAGTGAAGCTGATTCATTACCTCTGTAACTTGCCATGATTAGTGACCAGATCTACCCGGAGTTCATTACCTTTGTAACTAGTTCAGCTATCATAACTTTGGGGTCCAGTCACTGGACCCATTATGTACCTTTGTAATCTTTTGACTACCGCCCACAGGATGGGTATGGGGTGCATAAAGATATTAAACTAAAGTGTGTGTGTGTGTGTGTGTGTGTGTGTGTGTGTGGTGTGTGTGTGTGTGTGTGTGTGTGTGTGTGTGTGTGTGTGTTTTGTGTGGTGTGTGGTGTGACTCAACAATCAATATTTGCACCAATAACTCATTACAGTTGTGACCGGGTGTGGAAGTGTGAATTTCTCATTACTCTATAATTTGTTCATGATTGTAGCCAAAGTATAAACGTAAGTAACCATTCTACAGAATTCATTACCTTTGTAACTTGTGAGCTCATTACCTTTGTACCTAGTTCAGCTATCAAAACTTTGGGGGCCCAGTCCCTGGACCCATTACGTACCTCTGTAATCTGTAAATACCTTTGCAACTTGTCATGATTGTGATCAGACTTACCTGGAGTTCATTACCTTTGTAAATTGTGAGTCATTACCTTTGTAAATTGTGAGTTCATTACCTTTGTAAATTGTGAGTTCATTACCTCTGTAACTTGCTCAGCTATCAAAACTTTGGAGTCCAGTCCCTGGACCAATTATGTACCTCTGTAATCTTTTGACTACCGCCCACAGGATGGGTATGGGGTGCATAATAAACATATTAAACTAACTATCTATACAAATTATCACACATAGCTGCATATGTGTGAGAACCTAGGATAATCCAGAAAAGTCAACGTGGCTTATTTTAGTACTGGCTTGGGTTAGCCATATATTATTTTGGTAAATATTCGATTCCCAGCCAGGGTAGACACATTAGGTGTGTTTATTTACGCCTGTTGTCTATGTTTACTCATCAGTAAATAGGTACCTGGGTATTAGCGACTAGTGTGGGTGTTATCCTGGGACACTGACCTAATTTTCTTGAAATACTCTGCATAACAACCAGCTTTCTATACAGTAGTATGTCACTGATGTCAGCTATGCCTGTATAACTTGTACATGTACGTGTAGTAAATTTTAGATTTTTAGATTTTGCCACCGAAGTGGCTAGTTTATTGTGCACCCTATCCATCCTGTGGACGGTAGCGCGAGAGCATATGGATACACAAAAGGCCTAGGAACTAGGCCCCAAGGGTTAACAGGAATACATATGGATTTATATCTACATATCTATAGTTCACTTATCTGTTACAAGCAAATTTAGGAAATTTGCTTAGTATATCTGGTATCTTATTTTCATTAATAAGATATCTTGACATGTCACATAGGTTATTATACTGTCTGTCTCGTATTCCTCAATAAGTGGACAATTAAGCACATAGTGTTCAAGAGAGTGACCATATGCCTGATCACATAATTTACATTTAGTTTGATCATCATCTGTGTGTCTCCCAAACTGCCAGAAGTACTTGTAACCAAGCCTAAGCCTGGCCACTACAACATCAGTCAGTCTGTTCACATTGCAAGTTGCTCCATAAACATACTTATCTACGTTCATGTTATCATAGTGGGTTATAGATCTACTCAGGCTTCTAACTGCATTCCTATAAACAATCATTTTCATTATTTACTTCTCTCCTAATATTATTCCTAATGCTAGACACAGTTATACCAAAGTTATATTCTACATTCTCCTTCTCGATACTCTTCTTGGCTAACATATCAACTTTATCATGAAGGAGTAATCCAATGTGTGATGGGATCCATAGCAATTGTACATTAATTCCTTTGTCCCTAATTTTTGAGTATCTATACCTTGCTTCCCCAATGAGCATGTTGTTGGAGTCATTATATGAGCCAAGAGCCTTCAATGATGACATAGAATCAGTAATGATGATAGAGTCAAGCTCAGTGTCATAGGTTAGCTTTAGCGCCATTAGGATTGCAAAACAATTCAGTTTGCAGTGTAGACGCCCAGTTGTTAATTCTTATGCCTAACTCAACAAATTTATTATCGTTCTTAACTAGGGAGGTGGCAACAAGAGCAGATGCAGCCCTGCCAGAAGACTCCTGTTTTAGATCCATCAGTGTATATAACTTGTGATAACTTGTTACTACCAGCTAGGTGAGAAATTTCTTCTTGAGCAGTTGCTCTAACAAGAGATTTCAGGAAGGGATTACTAGCAATGAGCTTCTTGGGAGGGACTTGTAGGTATGTGATATTAAATGAACACATCTTCCATGGAGGGGTGAAATGCTCTTGTTGCCTACAGTGATACAGTTCATGCAGGTTATAAAACTTAATGCAATTGCACGTTTTCACAATACATTTAGATCTGTGTGTATTTACCTCTAGACACTTGGTAAGATTCACTGTGACAGTGTCTGGTTCGTTTCTCAACATTCTAATACCGAGTACAGTGTTAATTTCAACAATCCTATCACTGATACTAGAAATACCAAGCTCCTTCCTCATGTTAAGAACTTTTGTAGATCTGGGACAGCCAAGAATAATCCTGAGAGCTTCATTTTGCATTAACTCCAAGGGTCGGAGAGAACTTTCTCTAGCTAATATCAACATGGGAGCAGCATAATCAATTAAGGACCTAACATAGGCTATGTACATCATTCTCACGATTCTCACATTTGCACCATAGTTGGGATTGTAGCCAGCAACAGCTTTGAGAGCATTTAGCCTAGCTTTACATTTCTTGTTTAGTTGTGGTATAGTGGATTTGTTAAAGGGTACATCTACACCAAGATATCTGTAAGTTTTAACGTAGCTAATGATTTCACCCTGCAAATAGATGGGTGGGGGATGTCGTTTGCTTGTTAATATCTTAGTTTTAGAGGAAGATATTATGAGGCCTAGTCGATTACAAATTGCTTGAACTTCATTAAGAATGGTATTCATCTTCTTATGCCCTGTTGTATGGATCATGATATCATCAGCATAGCTTATAGCTATATGTTTAGGTGAGGCAGGTAGAGCATTTAGGAGAGCATTAATCAGAATATTAAATAGCATGGGACTAAGAACTCCTCCCTGCGGTGTACCTAAAGACATTTCTTTAGAATCACTTCTGAAGCCTTGGTAAAGGACAGAGGATACTCTATTTGACAGGTATCCTATTATCCAGCAGAGTAAGCTACCACCAATATTCATTTTGGCTAGTTCATGTAGTATAACGGTTCTGTTCGCAATATCAAATGCAGATTTTAGATCAAGAAAAGTGGTAAAACTAGTAGAGGTGTGTGCAGTGAGAAAGGTGGAAATACAGTTCTGCACACTTTTACCTTTCATGAACCATAGAGGTAGGGGGAAAGTTGATCTCTGATTCTGTAGTACAGTCTGTTAAGCATCATTCTTTCAAAAGTTTTACAAAGACAACTAGTTAAGGAGATCGGCCTAAATGTATCAGGCTGTTGGGGCTTAGGGATAGGCACAATGAGACTATTGGTCCAGGAAGTAGGAAGAACGCCCTCAATGTAACTGAGATTATACAGTGCCAACAAAGGGTTATCAGGCACGTGCCTTAGAGTTCTGAGAATATCATAGGTTATACCATCCTCTCCAGGAGCAGTTGATCGACCTTTGGTTTAATGCATTATCTAATTCATACTCGGTAAAGAGGCAATCACTCTCATCAATATTTTGGCTCATAAAATTAATCAGTTTCAACATTTCTTCAGAAGTACTCTCTAAATTTTTTCTAATATGAGATGGAAGGCTTTCATGCCTGGATGTTTTGGACCAGTCATTTATGAGGTCATTTGCTTTTTCAAGAGGAAAGGGATGAGCAACATTGCCAGTCTTTTTCCTGTTTATTTTATTTATACCTTTCCAAGCCAAACTCAAAGGGGTGGACCTATTTAATCCACTAACAAACTGTTCCCATTTCTGTTGCCTAAGTTCTTCCTTTCTATTCCTTGCATTTGTTAGTGCAGCTTGGAACGTTCTGAGCAGGTCTGGGGTTCTACATTCACGGTATGCTTTACCAATCCTCCTAGCTGCATGTGTTAGATTGCGCAGCTGTGGATCATTATAGTATTTACATTGGTTTTTATTGTTATTTATAGTGGAGGGTTTTTGTTTCCTATTCCTGCCCACTTGATCTGTGAGAACACTCTCAATAGTGGTAATTAAATCATCATTAAATTTTTGTGTGCCAATGGGCTCGTAATTCTTATACCATTGATCCAAGTGGTTAATAAAGTTGTCTCTGTGTTCTGGTTTGAGAATAAGTTTCCTCCTTCTGTATTTAGCTCCTTGATTGCTGGAGATGTGATCAAGATTGACAGTTGTTAGTCTTGGGAAGTGATCAGATAGAAGATCATCAACTATGACAGTCATGCATCGTATATGATGTATTAAATCCAAGACACAGATCTAGTATGCCACCATATATGTGAGTAGGCTCAGTAGTACCCACAATTCGAACATTATCATGCTCATTTAGCAATCTCACTAGTTTAGTTCCATTGGTGTTGGTTATAGACCCACCAATATTCTTATGTCTGGCATTAAAATCTCCAAGAATGATGGTAGGTTCACTATTGATGCGATCTGGTAAAGCATCAGGTCGAAGCTGGTTCGCTGGGGCATAGAGATTAAAAATGTTTATGGAAAAATCGCCTGCATATACTTTGACACCATGATACTGCATGTTAACTCGACTCTGCAAGGAAAGGAGTGAATGTGGCAAGCTCTTTCTGATATACATCACACAACAGTTGGTTGACCTTAGGTTATAAGCTGCATATCCAGGCAAGTTTGGTGGAGGTGCTCCATCTTTCAATCTACATTCCTGCAAACAGATGACATCAATATTCTTGGTTGCACTAATATGATGTAAGTCAGGCAACCGCTTCCTGATGGAAGCAATGTTCCATGAAAAGATTTGTAATGTATCCATTGTAGTGAGTTATTACAATCTCTTGCTCATAAGATGGTAAAACTATTATGCTTTGACTACAGTGTGCAGATACTTAAGAGCAAATAGCATAGTTTGTACGTCTTTATCTTCAGGACCTTTATTTTTTAAGCATTTTTCGGCATTTTGGCAGCCAGTGATAAGGCAATTTTTGAAGGCAAGAGTTATGGGCTTCTTTCTCACAAATTGCTGGAAGCTGAACGGAGATTGCTGCACTTTTGACATCATCACCATGCTCAAGAGCATCATCCTGATTACATATATTTATTAAACTTGTCAGGATCTGTTCAAGATGCTCAATTTTTTTCTGGAAATTTGTTATAATATGAGGAAGGTCAGGCGAATCCAATGCCTCTCCGGAGGATGGCACTTCTGGGTTAGTGCTTTCTTTAACACCTATCACCTTAACAGGTACCATGGTTACATTAGTGTTCTCTGTTTCATCATTCATTGCAGGTAGGTCCTGTGCATCTGACTCATCTCCAATTTCCAGGGAGGTTACCTGTGTGGTGTCCGTCTGACTGTTGTAGTTGTGTGTATTGGGAGAAATGACAAACTCATCCCCATTATTCAGGTGTAGCCATAGGTATCTGTAGTGGCAGACCAGTAGTTCCATATGTGCTAGCAGGGATGGCTAGCTCCTCCACAGCTGGTGTGTGTGATGGCATTCTGGTATCACCAGAATCCTTTGCAGTGAGGTGGGGTTCTTGCACACTTTGCAGAGGTTCAGTCTCAGATCTGGCTGTGGTTAGACTGGATGGCCCCATCCTCAGTTACCATTAAAGGACTGTTATCAGGTTTACATCGAAGGTTGTTTGGGTTCTGACTGCAGTCCTTGTGGGAAACTGTAACCCCAACTTCTTTACAGTTAATACACTTAAATTTTCGGCTGTCAGGGCCTACTGTGCATTCTCTAGTGGAATGTTTCCCAACACACTTACCACACCAAGAATGTAGTATTCCACAGTCTACTGCAACATGGCCATAGTGCTGGCATTTGTAACACCTACGTTTAGGGGGTAGGTACACTTCGATGTTTAGGAAACGTAAACCATGCACCCAGATATTCCGGGGGAGGGGCACAGGACCTACCCAACTGGCAATAATTTGGGATTTTCCTTTAAGTCTTTTAGGCTTGATGATATGCTCACTTAGAGTCAGATGGGATGGGTCCATGCAGAGAGGGTATCCAAAGATTATGATACTGACCCATTTTTAAAGTGGTGAGTGTTGATGGAGGTCGGAGCAGCTTAATATCCCCATAAGGTGTACTAAGTAGATCATTAATCAGCTCTTTATTCTGTTCCACAAACACAAAGTTGTGTGTGTTTTTCCTAAATTGGATCCTTGAGTTAGGATGCTTGTTTACAGCTTCCATTAGCCATGCACACTTAGCAGGCAGCGGGGTGTTGTCAGGGAAGTTCAGCTTAACACATTCTTCCTTTGAAGAAAGACTTCTTGCAGCCTCTGTGCACCAAGGACGTTTAGTATCACATTGTGTACGAGTCAAGTGAACATCAAAATGGTATAC
Organism: Cherax quadricarinatus; assembly: GCF_026875155.1. NCBI lineage: Eukaryota > Metazoa > Arthropoda > Malacostraca > Decapoda > Parastacidae > Cherax > Cherax quadricarinatus. The sequence goes on from NW_026465094.1 coordinate 12,227, forward strand.
AATACCGACAGGTTGTTAGGTAAGACACATATGCAACAGTTAGACAACTTTATTCCGAAACGTTTCGCCTACACAGTAGGCTTCTTCAGTCGAATACAGAAAGTAGGCAGGAACAGTAGAGATGTGAAGACGATGTAATCAGTCCATCACCCTTAAAGTCGTAGAATTTGAGGTTGTCAGTCCCTCGGCCTGGAGAAGTTCAGTTCCATAGTCAGGAACTATCTGAAGATCAAGCGACAGTGCGGAGACTTAAATACTGTCGGAAGGAGAGGTGCAGGGTAGTAGTAGTAGTAGTAGTGAGAGGCCACTGAGAGGTCATGTCCCTCTCAGATCCAACACTTCTCACTTGAAAAGCTTGTCCAAGGTGTTTTCTGTACCAAGATGGTACAGAAAACACCTTGGACAAGCTTTTCAAGTGAGAAGTGTTGGATCTGAGAGGGACATGACCTCTCAGTGGCCTCTCACTACTACTACTACTACTACCCTGCACCTCTCCTTCCGACAGTATTTAAGTCTCCGCACTGTCGCTTGATCTTCAGATAGTTCCTGACTATGGAACTGAACTTCTCCAGGCCGAGGGACTGACAACCTCAAATTCTACGACTTTAAGGGTGATGGACTGATTACATCGTCTTCACATCTCTACTGTTCCTGCCTACTTTCTGTATTCGACTGAAGAAGCCTACTGTGTAGGCGAAACGTTTCGGAATAAAGTTGTCTAACTGTTGCATATGTGTCTTACCTAACAACGAGTCAAGTGAGTCTGACTACGTCGACGCTCTAGCCCTTTCTCACTTTTTCTCTTTTGTTTACTTTTAAAGGTCTGGAAGCTATCTTCATTTCCATCACCTGCAGAAATAGGTTCCTCTATGACAGTTGCCTTGTTTGCCAGTGATGATATCTGGTGTAAGACTCACAACACAAGAATTCCTCGCTTATCTTTCCCTTATAGCTTATGCAAGAGCAAATATTCACTACAAAGTCAGAAGTCCAAAATAGATCACAAGACACAAGTGTTCAAGTTCAATGAACACTTCCAACCATACTCAACCCAGACCACCACCACTCAATACGACACACACCCCACCAAAAACACACTCAGAGACCTCTTGTATGTGTGGTAATAATATGGTACATATAATGATATAATGGATGGTACAGGCGAGGTCTTACACCTTATCACAAATTACAAAGATGAAAAGAGAGAGAGAGAGAGAGAGAGACAAAGTAGGTAATATTGAGCATAAAATTAGAATTCTGACATACATCACATTAAACATGAGGTTCAAATTCAATGATAACTTCCACTTGAGTTAGTTCAGGCTACTGCCACCTAATGTACCTCATTGAAATAATAATATAGCAGACATCACAATGAATGCTGAAGACAACCTCTTACCCCAACCATAGATTGTAAACAGTATTACTAAAAAAAAAAAAAAAAAAAAAAAAAAAAAAAAAAAAAAAAAAAAAAACTAGGTAATGTTACAATGACAATGAGATAAATCACTCTGGTTGACTTCCTTGGTCCATCCTGGGTAACTCACACGTTACTATGTTATACATGTATGCAAGCATAAGTGTGCAGCTGTAGATAGATGAACCAGTACCTAAACAATCTCACTTACACACGCGTTACTATGTATGACAAGTGTTACCAAGTACACCAAGTGTACACTTTATCACTTAGAATACACTTTTGTTGATGTAAATATAGGTGAGAGTGGTACACCGCTGGTCGTAATAAACACACTCAACTTCTCAAGGTCACACACTAGGCCCAGCTTCTGGAGTTACCAGCGTTTTAATGTGTTTATTATGTGTCAGTGCGTGTCTGCAGTCATTAAATTGGTGTATCAGAAGTTAAACACTACAATCCAGTTGATCAAATAGTCTAAAACAATTTACACAATGTATAACTAGAAGTATAATGATTGCAAATTGTTACTATTACAATTTTAACTAGGCGCTAGACCCACTAGATGCGATGGCAAGGAACATAGATGTTAACAGGCTGACTCTTGCTTAACACAGTTGAAAGGTAACCGAATTACTCAAGTAAGAAAGTATTCATGAAACTGAACATTATGCAGGAGTAAGTTTGTTCACAGTAAAAATACAAAGCATAAGTTACACACTCACATCACAGATGAACATAAGTTACACACACCACAGATGAACATAAGTTACACACTCACACCACAGATGAACACTGCAATTTGAAATATTACTGGGAATTTAGCAGTAAAGTTTCAGTCTGAACGAGAAAATGTATTAGAAAACACAACAATGACACTAGGACAAGCAACTTAATTATGTAACCGTATTTAATAGTTCAGTTACACTGAGCAGAGCATGTGTTACACTGATTTATCAAATGTAAGGAGTCACTACACTGAAGTACACTCTGAGCCTTTTAAAGTCTTAATACAGGCTTACAAATGACAATTAACTGTTGGGGAAAGCAGCACTTAACACTTCTAGTACACGTATGACAGATGAATGTTCACTGTGTACAAGCCAATCACCACAAGCTTACTATGTTTATAAGTGAACCTCTGGCATGTCCCGCTCAAAATGTCCAGCACTGCAATGCTCGTCAAATTGTTCTCAAGCCACTACAGGAAACACTGGTATGCCAGCAGCACTGCAGAACGTATACAGACATGCTGGGCCCTAGGACAGCTATTACTGCAGGCTGCCTTAGCTTGTTCTGGCTAGCTTTTAGTGCTGCCCTCAAGCTTGCTTGACTGTGCTCACCAAGCCCGCGCCAACCACCCGGACACCTGCTTGCAGCAGGCAGGCAGGCAGGCACACAGGAGACACTCGCAAGATGAGCGGAGTGCGGCACAGAGGACACGGGCACTCAAACACCCATGTGGTCTGGCAAAAAAACCGCCTCTAGACCACAAGCAAATAGAGGCGAACGACTGAGTTCCAAATCGAGGAAGGAGAAGGGACAAGGAAAGGATATTCACCTCGCTAGACACAGGCAATATGGGTGTAGTGGCCTGCAGGTTGCAGTGCAATTTTCAAGGTCATTCACTGGGCCCACAGTCGTCTCGAGAGTTACCAACCCTGTACTACTTGTTAACTCCAAACCCGCAGCACTTAACACATCTAGCACACGTGTCTTGAAATGACAGACAAATTTTCACTACATAAGAACTAGTTCTCACAACACCGAAGGTACGGCCGGAACACTGTAGAACGTTCACAAAGGCATTCTGGGATTCAGAACAGATGTAGCCTTGGCCTTCACTGGCTGGCTTGGAGTGCTGTTTGGCCTGGATCAGCTAAACTCGCCCTTATCCCATATGTAGATAATGGCGACGAGTTAAGGGATACCGGTGAATAGGAAAGTCGAGGAAGGGACATTCACCTCACTAGACACACGCAGTATGAGTGTAAGTGGCATGCGGGTCTTATAGTGCCATTTTCAAGGTCACCCAGCAGGCCAGACATTCCTCACTCATTTTAAGCCTACGTAGGTACTGATGGTAGCACAATGTCCTAAGTCAGCGTAATCCACTCATGCACATAGTTACAACAAATCTGCAGCACTTGCGGAACTCAGAGAGTCGAGTACCAGCGGGGCAGCAAAATACACCTCTACACTGCACGTCGTTGATAGAGGCGAACGGCTGAGTTTAAAGAAGGAGAGTTGGGGATACAGGAGAACAGCAGAGGTAACTGAGCACGCACATTCGCCTTTCTTCACATAGTCAATATGGGCGAAAGTCTCAGGCAGGTGATGCAGTGCCTCGCTCAAGGTCACAGGCTGAGGCAGACTTCTCAAGAGTTACACACACTGCAATACTCGTAGAGATTGTTACTCACTCCAACTTGCAGAACTTCTAGCACACGTGTCTTGGAGTGAAAGACGAATTTTCAGTGTGTGGACACCTGGGTTACCAACTCACGTAGGACTGCACACTCGTCGTTATTCCTCAGGTTGGTAGAGCGATGAGTTGTGAGCATTTTGAGAGGCACGAGTAGCAGTGGACTAGCAAAATTCGCCTCAACACTCTATGTTGATAGAGGCGAAAGGCTGAGGTCATATGAAAGGCAGAGGGGAAGCAGAGGCCTGTGAGGGCCTTTGCAAAAAGGAAAACTATTTCCAGTGTTTGACTAGGTATATCCTTAGTCACAGCTCGCACATAAGAGTTCTCACAACACTGAAGCTGTCTTCCAACAGTAGGAGTTCTAATGATGACTTATCAGTCGGGAGAAATGGGTAGGCCTGTGAATTAGTAGGTCCAGATCCCCAGCACACGTCTACTCCCCTCAACCACTCAGGCCGAGACTGTGTAGTAAATGAAGATATTATTATTATTATTATATTATTTTCTCAGTTGTTTGTTGGGTTATCTTATTCAAACTTGGGCAATGTATGATGGAAAGATACTTTTTAACGTACACCAAAAATGAAAGAAATCAGACCATAAATAGCGGAGTTCACTTCTCAGCCATTAGCTGCCGCTTAGCAGTACAGTGGACCCCCGCATAACGATCATCTCTGAATGCGACCAATTATGTAAGTGTATTTATGTAAGTGCGTTTGTATGTGTATGTTTGGGGGTCTGAAATGGACTAATCTACTTCTCAATATTCCTTATGGGAACAAATTCGGTCAGTACTGGCACCTGAACATACTTCTGGAGTGAAAAAATATCGTTAACGTGGGGTTCACTGTATATTTTTGTATGATTTTTATGGTTGTATTCTCATTTTTTCGGTATCATTTGATAGAATGAAAGATATATTACAGAAACAGTTATGATTTTGATTGTTTTCATGATGAAAAGTACCTTGAAATTGAGCTAAGAGTAGTGAAAATGTTCTATTCTTTAGGGAAGCTCAAGAGTAAACAAATGACGTCACCATCCAATACCTGTCCGCCTGCCAGTCCAAATTCCAATACGGAGTCAAGAATGGGTTGACATTATTTATACAATTATTACAATAATGCAGCAGTCTGCATAACAGTAAATCTTCTATTTTTTTGTGAATAAAAATTCCAAATGGCAAGCAAGAATAATTAATATAAGAGGGGCATGTAGCTGTGACTAATGAACAGAGAAAATATTATTTTAGTGCCAGGAATGTCTACATTGTTTATTCAGGATCCTATTTTGAAATTGGCATCTGCTGAAATTTGTGTTGAAATCAGCCAAACTGCTAATTTCTGACCACTTTATTGGGTAGTTGAAATAAGTGAATGGGCGGTTTCTTGTACTCAGTTGACAGACTAGAAGTAAATAAGTTTATTCAGGTATACACAAATACAGTTACATAATCATACATAGCAGCATATGTATAGAGAACCTAGGATAACCCAGAAAAGTCAGTGACTTATTTCCAGTATCTGGCTTGGGCTTGCCATATATGGCCATATATTGGTAAATATTTTTTTTCCTCGGTTGTTTGATGGGTTATCTCATTGAAATTTGGGCAATGTATGATGGTAAGATGCTTCTTAACGTACAACAAAAATAAAAAAGACGGACGATAAATAAGGGAGTTCATTTCTCAGCCATTAGCCGTCTCTTTGCAGTATTTTTTTGTATGGTTTTTATGGTTGTATTCTCATTTTTTTGGATTCATTTGATAGAATGGAAGATATATTACAGAAATAGACATGGTTTTGATTGCTTTCATGATGAAAAGTACTTTGAAATTGAGCTCAAAGTACCGGAAATGTTAAATTTTTGTCAATGTTCAATAAACTTTGTGTAAGTCAAGGTGGTTAATTTTATTAAGTGTATTCTAACCTACCCACTCTATAATCGACAAAGCTCCAGTAATCGGGCACACTATAAGGTCCAATGTTGCGGATTTGTGATGGAGGAGATGTAATAACTAGAGGGATTTAAGTAGTATGAATGTCAGTATTTGTTAATTAAAGCAGTGTTTTGTCACTGGGTTTTATATGCAAATGGGTGATCATTGAGCAATATTGAGCCAGCCTGGATTGCCCTGTATAAAACTTATTGCTTATGATGGAGAGTGACAATCATGTATTATTATTCTCATTGCACTGTGTCATTGCCAGCTTAAAACCATACCAAACTGTAAGGGCATCACATAACCTTCTCTCTCATTTATTGTCTTGTTTAGACCTCTACAAAAACTTGTATGATCCAGGCACTTCTATTATAATTTTCTTTACCATTTCAATTTGGGGGTCCTAAAGCAAACCGCACAGACAAGCCGACTCCTCTTTTTCAAATATAATGAAACCAATCCGCCTCCTGGTTTAGACCCAAATTACATTGATTTCCCATACTTCTCAAAAGGCCTCTTCAATATTTACCCTTGATAGTTTTCAGGTAAATTTTAAATATATACTTTTGTTCTGATTTATGTTGTGGCCCAAAGACTTGGGGTGAGCTCCAGAAACTCTTGTGTGTTCGGTGGTTCATAGTATCAGTATCGAACGAAGATGTTTTTGGTTCTATTCATGTTTTAATCAACTTTATCTCCTGAAGACATTTTACATTTCTAGTAGGGACGCTCAAGTTGATTTGTGAGAGGGAAGCCTGCCTTACTCTTAAATCTTCTTTTAACATGGTTTGACTTTGCGATTCAACTAAATATGATTTTTGACTGTGTTATGGTGTTTTTAACTGCAACTTGCCAGTGTATTTAATGGCCCCTCACTATGATCTCTCCAGAGTTTATTACTGTATCTACTTCAGTCTGGTTGGTTCCACTTAAGATGTATCCAAATATCTTCTAGCTACTCCAGGACTTCGTCATTTTCTGAGTGTCATTGAGGACCACCAACAAATTTCTTGGCCATGATATCTTCAACAAACTCTTGGTAATAACCGTATCTTCATCAAATGAGATTCCTAAATTGGATTAACACGTTTAGGGCACTGATTATTCAAATGCGATGAATACTGAGTTTTTTTTCCTCTTTCCACAATAAAACATTTTACTGTACCAAATCCTCTGAAACCAATTTATAAAATATCTGGTGTAAGGTCTGGGGTGAGGTCTCTTACATAAACTTAATATGAAAATTTTTAGAAGCTGGATGGATGTTATCATGCTATCTCACAGTTTAAATCTATGTCGGTGACTGTTAGTAGGTTGCCATCACACAAGAGGAAAAGTGTGATATTTATCTATCACATGTTCATTAATACGAAAAAATAAACCTCAATACAAATAACTTAAGAAACCTGATATGTACTCAGAATGATAAAATATGTCATTATGTAACAGGTGGATACAGCCCACAATTGCCTCCCTCTTTGTTGTGGTAAACACTGCCCATTAGTGATGGCCTTTTGAAGTCTTCTAGTATTTAAAAATATTATTATGATAGCACATTTATTATACATGTTTTTTTATTATAGTATGTACTTTATTATTATTGTATTATACTATTATATACTATTATTATTATATGTATTATTATTATACATATTATTATTGTTATTATTATTACATTAAAAAGCATCTTTTTCCATCATACATTGCCACAAGGTTTTAATAAGATAGTCCATACAAAACAAACTTAAGTAAATTTTCTCACGTATGGAAGCCCAAACAACTAACCCATTGACTCCTCGTTAGCTGACCCATTGACTCATCGTTAGCTGAATTAATTTTCCCCATAAGAAATAATGAAAATCAAATTAATCAGTGCAAGACACTACAAAATATGAAAAAAAAAATTTTTACACATGAAATATTAATTTTAATACACACAAACTGACACCTTTATTGAAGATCTGGTGATGATTGAAGGGATGGGAGGAGGGGAGAGTATGGAAGTTATTAATGTTTAGAAGGGGAATCCCCTTCATTAGGACTTTAGGTTAGCAACTTATTTGGCGGGGTTACTTCCTTCTTCTTTTTAATTCCACTAGGACCAGCTGATCGTGGTGCAGCAACAGCTGACCATGGTGCAGCTACAGCTGACCGTGGTGCAGCAACCGGTGACTTTGGTGCAGAAGCAGCTGAACGTGGTGGCAGCAACAAATGACGTGGTGTAGCAACAGCTGTCTATTGGTGCAGAAACAGCTGACTTGTGTGCAGCAGCAGCTGCGTGGTGCAACAGCAGCTCACTGTGGTCAGCAACAGCTGACTGGTGCAGCAGCAACAGCTGACTGTGGTGCAGCAACAGCTGCTGTGGTGCAACAGCCAGCTCACTGTGGTTCACAACAGTGGACTGGTGCAGCAACATGCTGACTGTGGTGCAGCAACAGCTGACTGTGGAGCCAGCAGCAGCTGACTGTGAGTGCAACAGCAGCTGACCGGGGTGCAACAGCAGCTCAACTGTGTTTCAGCAACAGCTGACTGTGGTGCTGCAACAGCTGACCGTGGTGCAGCAACAGTGGATTGTGGTGCAGCAGCAGCTGACTGTGGTGCAACAGCAGCAGACCGTGTTCAAGCAACAGCTGAAATGGATTGCAGGCAAAAGCTGATGTGGTGCAAGCACAGCTGACTGTGGTGCAAGCAGCAGCTGACTGTGGTGCAGAGCAGTGACATGGTGCAAAGCAGCTCACTTGTGGTTCGGCAACAGCTGACTGGTGCAGCAAACAGCTGACTGTTGGTGCAGAAGAACAGCGGGAATGTGGTTGCCAACAGCAGGCTCATGTGGTCAGCAACAGTTGACTGGTTGCAGCAACGCTGACTGTGGTTTGCAGAACAGCTGACTGTGGTGCTAGAGCAGCATCTGACTGTGGTGCGCAGCAGCTGACCATGGTGCAACAGCAGATCACTGTGGTTCAGCAACAGCTGACTGGTGCAGCAACAGCTGACTGTGGTGCAGCAACAGCTGACTGTGGTGCAGCAGCAGCTGATTGTTGTGTTGCAACAGCAGCAGGACCGTGGTTCAGCAAACGCTGAATGGTGCAGCAACAGCCCCCCCCCCCCCCCTTGATATGGTGCAAGAGCAAAACCCCCCCCAGGGGCTTTTTTGACCATGGTGCAGCAGCAGCTGACCATGGTGCAACAGCAGCTGACCATGGTTCAGCAACAGATGACTGTGGTGCAGCACAGCTGACCATGGTGCAGCAACAGCTGATGGTGGTGCAGTTGCAGCTGACCGTGGTACAATAGTACATATTTCTCAACCTTTTTACCACAGGGCTGGCACTAGAAGCTTTCTTTGGGCTCATGGTGGCTTATTTAGCAGTTACAAACATTATAAAACATGGAATAATACAAAATGTATCGAATGTACGCATGCAAGCGGCCACCCTGGTTTGTAAACAATGACGGCAGGGCTGGATCGACAGGTTCGGGATGAGTCATGTTGGTCAGAAACAGCTGATGGTGGTGCAGCAGTAGCTGTGGTGCAGCAGCAGCTGTGGTGCAGCAGCAGCTCATCATGGTTCAGCAACAGCTGACTGGTGCAGTAACAGCTGACCGTGGTGCAGCAACAGCTGACGGTGGTGTAGCAGCAGCTGACTGTGGTGCAGCAGCAGCTGACTGTAGTGCAACAGCAGCTGACCTTAGTTCAGCAACAGTTGACTGGTGCAGCAACAGCTGACCATGGTTCAGCAACAGCTGACTGTGGTGCAGCAGCAGCAGCAGACCGTGGTGCAGCAGCAGCTGACCATGGTTCAGCAACAGCTGACTGGTGCAGCAACAGTGACCATGTGTTGCAGCAACAGCTGACCGTGGTGCAGCAACATCTGACTGTGGTGCAGCAACAGCTGACGGTGGTGCAGCAGTAGCTTGACCGTGGTACGATCATAAATGCACATATTTCTCACAGTTTTTTACAGGGTTGGCTTACTAGAAGCTTTCTTTGGGCCATGGTGCTTAACTCACAGTTACAGCACTATAAACAACGGAATAATGACAAAATGTACCAATTGTGTGCATGCAAGCGGCCACCTTGGCTTGTTAAAACAATGACGGCAGGCTGGATGGTCAGGTTTCGGATCGAGTCATGTTGGTCAGAAACGCTGATGGTGTGCAGCAGCAAGATGACTGTGGTACAACAGCAGCTGACCGTGTGTCAGCAACGCTGGACTCTGATGTGCATGCAGCTGTGACGTGGTTGCAGCAGAGCTGACTGTGTGCAGTAGCAGTGATGTGGTGCAGCAGCAGCTGACTGTGTTGCAGCAGCAGCTGACCGTGGTGCAGCAAGCAGCTGAACGTGGTGCAGCAGGAGATGACCGTGGTGTGCAGCAGGCAGTGACTGTGGTGCAGCAAAAGCTGACGGTGTGCAGAGCAGCAGCTGACGGTGGTTCGATAGTATGTAATTTCCCACCCTTTTTAATATGATCACTTGAGGGATGGTATCTCCTGATAAAAATGCGTGATAATATGAAATTTTTCCGATTGTATACATGGATCTGCAACCGCACTGGCACGCTTGTAAACACTGCACCCAGACTAAATGAGGCGCGCTTAGGCACATGTGGAGCGTCTCATACAAATCGCGTTGGAGTGATGAGTTTTTCAGTGTTGTAAGCTGATGCATCATTAACTGACACCCCACTGTATATATACTTATTTTATATATCTATATATATTATATATATATATTTATTTTCTATATATATATTTATATATATATATTTATCCGGTGATATATGATAATATAGGGAAACGTAGTTACCACCTCTAGAACTGTCTAGCGGACCCTCAAACCTCATATATATCTATATTATATTTATATTTATATATATAAAATTTTATATATAAAGATATTTATATATATATTTATTTTTATACACACACACACTACACACCTTCATCGACTTACGGCCTGCTCGACATACGGGACCATGTTTTCTATGCCAAATTTTTTGTGAAAAATAAGCAACTGTTTGTGTTTGTACACAGTTGTTTATCCTAAACCTTACAGTCTAAATTCAGTAATAACAAGCATAAAAAAGCAAAAGAAAAAATAAAATGACCAAAAATTAAAACAATTAAAAATAAAGTCTTAAAAAATGTGATGTTGATATTCAGTAGTAAGGTTCGATTATGCCAATTTTCACTTTACAACCGGTTTGTCGAACGATCTCAGTCGTTAAGTCGGATGGTGCTTAAACCCCTTGACGCGCAACCCCAATCCTGAGGTGTCTCCTGGTGTCGCAAAAATTTAAAAAAAAAAAATTATTTTTTTTTATGAAATGAGAGGAGAATTTTATCGATTGTAATATCCCAAAAAAAAAAAAATTTGTTGGAGCAAAACTGATGGAATTTGCTCCTTGCGAAGTTAGGACGACCTCGGCGTTGGCGATATGTACAATCGGCGACTTTCGCCACTTTAGCCCTATTTTCGGCTAATTCGTTGTTCCCAGTCGACAAACTCACTAGCTATTTTATTAGAAACTCCATTTTTTTATCGCTTGAGTACAAGGAAACTGCTATTTACGATTTCAAACTACCCAATAATGTGTGTACAGAAAGAAAATTTGCAATTTGGTCAATTTCCACGAAAATTAAAAAATATGACAATTTCAAAATAAGGTCCAGAATGAACAAATCAGACATTACTGGCTCTAACAGTATCATTTTTTTTGTTCATCAGTCATGTCTCCAGGCCCCTCTGATATACTACTTGCTTTCTATTTTGAATTTTTTTCAAACAAAAAATAGAAGATTTACTATTATGCAGACTACTGCAATACTTTAATATTGTATAAATAACATCAATCCATTCATGACTGACATATTTAGGAATGGCTTGTTGGACATTTATTGGGACAATGCCACATCTTTTGTTTACTTTTGAAACATTGGCAAAAATCAAACATTTTCCCTACGTTTGAGCTCCATTTCCAGGTTTCTTTTTTATAGTAAAATCAATCAAAATCCACCTCTATTTCTATAATATGTTTTCCAATTTTACAAATGAGGCAAGAAAACGAGAAAGAATACAAACCATAAATATTATACGAAAATAGACAAAGCAAAGTCAGCATTTTAATTAAAAAAAACGGTCGGATCAATTAAAATCATATCTATTTCTGTAATATACCTTCCATTCTATCAAATGAGGACCAAACAAAAAAAGAATACAACCATAAAAACCAGTTAAATTATCGCTAAAATGGTGAATAATTGCTGAAAGTGAACTCCAATAAAGATGCTTAGGTCCTACTTTTCAATTTTTCATTTTCTTTTTCATTTCTTTCATTATTTAGGCTTAGATTTATTTCATTTGGCAATGTATGATGATCATACATTGCCCATGTTTCCATAGATAGTCAAACAAACAAATGAGATAAGTTTCCCGAGATCAAGAGCAAGAGCCCCCTCACTAGTGTCAAGGAACCTGCCTTGAGGTCCCTGCTTCACTTGTGGTACGAAATTTTGCTTGGGTATGGAAGCAAAAATCGACTCATCGAATGGCTTGTATTTGGAAAAAAACTCGAACGTGGACACACTTGCATGTAGAGGTTCCACTGTACGTGTAAGATACACAACATCTCCCACCAAAGCTAATATCCCCAAACCCCTCCTTTAGAGTGCAGGGCATTGTACTTTCCAGTTCCAGGGTCTCAAGTCCGGTTATATAAAAAATAACCGGTTCCCTGAATCCTTCACCTAAATATTACCTGCTCACACTCCAACAGATCATCAGTCCAAATACCATTCATCTCGATTCACTCTATCGAATATGCTCACACACACCTGTTGGAAGCCCAGCCCTCCTTGCCCCCCCCCCCCAACATTCCCTTACCCCTTACCAACTTTTTGAGACTACCATTACCCCGCCTTTATTCCTATACTGGACTTTAAATGCTCTCATGTCATATTTTACTTGATCCATTCTCTATAAATGACCAAACCACCTCAACAACCCCTCTTCAGCCCTGAACAAATACTTTTTATTAACTCCAAATACTTTCTCCTAATTTCCACACTCCTTATTTCTGCATAATATTTACACCACACATTGACCATTGATAGGACATCTCCACTGCCTCAACCACCTACTCGCTGACTGCATTTTACCACCCAAGTTCACACCGTAATAAGAGTGTTGTTATACTATACTTTAATACATTCCCTTCTTTGCCTCATAGAAAAATTTTTTGTATCCACATATACCTCAACGCACGCTCACCTTTTTCCTTCATCAATTCTATGTTAAACTCATCCTTCATAAATTCCATCTGCCGACAACATAACTCCAGTATTGAAAACATTCACTTCTTCCATACCTCCTCTTCCCACATTGATATGAATTTTCTTTGTTCTAAATCATTGATACCTCATCCCTTACTTCTTTTCTATGTTCACTTTCAACTTTTCTACCTTTACACTCAAATTTCACTCAGAATAGGGTCCAGAATAAACAATGCAGACAAGTCCTGGCACCAAAATAACATTTTCTCTGTTTCATTAGTCCACATGTCCAAGCCCCGCTTACTTTCTATTTTGAATTTTTATTCACACAAGAAATAGAAAGATTATCTGTTTGTAGATACTGCATTATTGTAATAACTGTATAAAATAATGTCAACCCATTCATGATGGGGTGTATTAGAATGGTTGTGGATACTTATTGGATGTGACGTCATTTGTTTACTTTGAAAATCGACAAAATTGAACATTTCCGCTTCTTTGAGTCCAATTTCAAGGTTCTTTTCATAGTGAAATCATTGAAAAATCATCCTATTTCTGTAGTATATCTTTCTTCTATCAAATAAGACCAAGAAAATGATATTCGACGGAAAACTGAAGGAATATTGCCATAAGAAATAATGTGAATCCAATTAATCGTTCCAGACACAGAAAGTAATTAACAAATATACATTTTATAGAGAATATTCAATAGCTTTTACATATGAAAAAAATGAGAAATAAATTTAAAGGACTTTTGAAATGGATAAAATCCATAGTTAACATCATTTAACATTTATAGACGACTCTGTGGTGTCTGGAAGATGTGAGGAGAGGAGAGGGCGATAATGATCTCAACCACCATCACTACCACCCCCCAGCCAGACTGACTCTGATGCTTGAGATGCTTTTTGTGAGTGTGGGCGGACATCGTTCAGTACGGTGTACAAACTGTCAACTCGATGAAACCGAGCTGATAATACGAAAACGTGGACCAAAATTTTTGACAATAAAAGTCATAATAAAACGAATTCGTGAAAACCAGGGCAGACAAAGAGATGTTCCACTGTATATTATTCTTTTATGATGGGTCAATATATATATAGGGGGGGGGGAATATGAGCAGCTCTCAGCTATCTTGTATGGATTAGTATGAAGTACAACAAACAGTCTTACAAGACACCCAGAAAACTCACCACGTGGAGGTGGCTGATACCAGAGTTTCCGTTTTTTTTTTTTTTTTTTTTTTAACCCTTTCCCCTTTTTCACAGTTTCCGTCCCTGTTGAACCCTGTAGCTCAATGCTTTTTCTTGTTTCAGGATGGCCTTTTTTGTTTTTTGGTTTTTCTCATTATTTGAAGTGGAATTATCTTTATTTTTGTATTCTTTTTGGTCTTATTTTTCCTTTGTTCTTTTTAGGTTGTTCAACAGGATTGTCCATGGTAGTCAAGTTAGTGAGGGACTTGGTTTGGCTTGTATTCTGGTTTAAATTCAAGCCATTTAGGTCAGGGATCTCCTGGTAGATGATCTGTCTTTATGGTTCTTGTTTAGTGGTGGGATGAGAAAGATTATTTTTCTTTGGAAATCTGAGCCTCTGTGGTGGACGCTGAAGACGTGGGAACCTCCAGCGGCCACACCACATCCGCTCTCCTCTCTCAAAACAGTTCACTTCAAATTTCATTTCGCTTTATGCTACCAGTGATTTTGTTGAAGATCACTACATAGATCGCCAGCTGATCATATCATAAAATTGTGTCATCACTGACATTTATCCACTATAACAACAATAAAAAAATAGTTACCTCGAATTATGAGTAGTAAGGGTAGGTTGATTATTATTCAAAAACAACACAACCACAACCACAACCAACAAACCACAACCGCCACCGCGCCGGCCGCCGCGCCGCCACCGCCACCGCAGGCCTCCGCCGCCCGCCGCCGCCACCGCCGCCGCCGCCGCCGCCACCGCCGGCGCCACCGCCACCGCCGCCTCGCTCCGCCCGCGCCGCGCCACCGCCGCCGCCCGCTCCTCCGCGCCGACGCCGCCTCCGCCGCCGCGCCAACGCCGCGACCGCCGCCGCCGCCGTCGCACCGCCGCCACCGCCACGCGCACCGCCCGCCGCAGCCGCCCCGGCCGCCGCCGCCGCCCCGCCCGGCTCGCGGGAAAAAGGGTAAAAAAACAACCTATAAAACTTATGACTATCACAGAAACTATCAACACTACCATCTGCTTCATATTCGAGGGTAAAATATTTTTTTATTTTGTTGTTATAGTGATAAGTCAGTGATGACATACATTTACTGATTCATGTTCACTGGCTGTCTTATGTAGTGATCTTAACAAATCAACTGTAGTATAAAGCAAAAATGAAATGTGAAGTGAACGGTTTGAGAGAGAGGGAGGCGGTATGTGGTGTGGTCCCCCCCCCGTGTGGCCGCTGGGAGGGGATTCCCAGTCATTCAGCGGTCCACCACAGAGGCTCAGATTTCCAAAGAAAAATAATCTTTCTCAATCCACCACTAAACAACGAAACCAAGTAAGACAGACATCTACAGGAGATCCTGTGACCCTAAATGGCATGAATTAAACCAGAATACAAGCCAAACCAAGTCCCCACTAACTTGACTACCATGGACATTCCTGTTGAACAACCTAAAAAGAACAAGAAAAATAAGCCAAAATGAATCAAAATAAAGATAATTCCACTGCAAATATGAGAGAAAAAAAAACAAAAAAAAAAATTCCATCCTGAACAAGAAAAAGCATGAGCTAACAGGGTTTCAAACTGGGGACTGAAATGTTGAAAAAGGGGAAGGGGGGTAAAAAACAAAAAAAAAAAAAAAAAAAAAAAAAAAAAAAAAAAAATAAACGGAAACTCTGGTTATGCAGCCACCTCCACGTGGTGAGTTCTGGGTGTCTTTGTAAGACTGTTGTTGTTACTTCATCTAAGTCAGACAAGATAGATGAGAGTGCTTATATTCTTATATATATTATTGACTATCATTAAAGAATATATCCAGTGGACATCGCTTTTTGTCTGCCCTGGTTTTCATCGAATTCGGTTTTATATTGACTTTTTTTGTCCAAAATTTCGTCCCACGTTTTCATTTATCAGCTCGGTTTTTCATCGAGTTGACAGTTGTACACCGTAATGAAACAGCCGCCCACACTCACACAAAGCATCTCAAGCATTCTGAGTCTAGTCTGGCTGGGAGGGTGGATAGTGATGTGGTAGAGATTATTTATCTGCCCTCTCCTCTCCTCACCTACTTTCGCCCAAAACCAACCCAACAAGAGTCATCTATAAAGGTTAAAGTGATTTTAAATGTTCATTTATCCAATCAGAAGTCCTTTATATTTAATTTTCATTTTTTCTGTATGTAAAACTATTGATATTCTCTATAAAATGTATATGTTGTTAATACTTTTCTGGTCTGGAACGAATTTAATTGGATTCACATTATTTCTTCTGGGCAATATTCCTTCAGTTTTCGTCGAATTCATTTTCTTGGTCTTATTTGATAGAATGAAAGGATATACTACAGAATATAAGAGACGATTTTCATTGATTTCACAATGAAAGGGACCTTGAAATTGAAATTTTGAGCTTCAAAGTAGCGGAAATGTTAAATTTTTGTCCGATTTTCATGAGTAAACAAATGAACGTCACCAATCCAATAAGGTTCCAAACTAAACCATTCTAATACACAGTCATGAATGGTGTGACATTATTATTCAGTTATAACAATAATGCAGTAGTCTACAAAACAGATAATCTTCTATTTCTTTGTGTGATAAAAATTCAAAATAGAAAGTAAGAGGGGCCCCTGGACATGTGACTATTGAAACAGAGGAAAATGTTTTTAAGTTGCCAGGATTGTCTGCATTGTTTATTCTGGACCCTATTCTGAAACTGATCTTTTTTTTAAATTGAGGTGAAATTAAGTGTAAAGGTAGAAAGTTGAAGTGAAACATAGAAAAGGTAAGGTGATGAGGGTATCAAAGATTTGACAAAGAAAAAATGCATCATCAAATTGGGGAAGAGGGTATGGAAGAAGTGAATGTTTTCAGATACTTGGTGAGGTTGATGTGTCGGCAGGTGGATTTATGAAGGATGAGGTTAAGCATAGAATTGATTGAAGGAAAATTAAAGGTGAGTGGTGTGTTTGGGTATTTTGGAGACAAAAATGTTATCTATGGAGCAAAGAAGGGATGTATGAAAAGTATAGTGTTACCAACACACTTGATATGGGTGGTGAAGCTTGGGTTGTGGAATGCAGCAGTGAGTAGGTGGTTGGAGGACAGTGGGATGTCCTTCTAAGTTCAATGTGTGGTTGTAAATATATGCTGAAAATAATGGGACTGAAAGCAGTGAAAGAGTTTTTACGAGGATAGTGAAGGCTCAAGTTAGTGTATGTAGGAAAGAGCGAATTTTTTCCCAGTTAAAAGTAGGACTAGACAAGGATGTGTGTTGTCACTGTGCGTTGTTAATATATTTGTAGATGGGGTTGTAAGAGAAGTAAATGCGAGGGTCTTGGCAAGAGGCGGGGAGTTAAAAGATAAAGAAGCACACACAAAGTGGGAGTTGTCAAGCTGCTCTTGCTGATGACACTGTGCTCTTGGGAGATTCTGAAGGGAAAGCTGCAGGATTGGTGGATGAATTTGGTTAGGGGTTGCAAAAGAATTAATTAAAGGTGAGTACAGAAAGAGTAAGTTATGTGGTAACAAAAAGATTAGGTGATGAAAGATTGAAAATATCAGATTGCGAGGGAAGTGAGTATGGAGGAGGTGAACGTATTCAGATATATTGGTGATGGAGCGTGTCAGCGGTTGGGTCTATGAAAGATTGAGGTGATTATAGAATTGATGAGGGAAAAAGAAGTGAGTGGTGCACTTAGGTGTCTGTGGAGACAAAGAAATTTGTCCTTGAGGCAAAGGAGAGGGAATGTATTGAGTAGTATAGTTTTTACAAATGCTCTTTATGGGACTGTGAAAGGTGGGTGATGAATGTTCGCAGCGAGGAGAAGGCTGGAGGCAGTGGGAGAATGTCATGTCTGAGGGCAATGTGTGGTGTGAACTATAATGCACGAGGAATTCGGTTGGAAGGTTAGGAGGAGGTGCGGGATTACCAAAACTGTGTCAGAGGGCTGAGGAAGGGTTGTTGACGGTGGTTCGGTCATGTTGGGAGAATGGAGCGAAACAGAATGACTTCAGAGGGTATTTCAGTCTGTTAGTGGAAGGACAGGCGGGGTAGGGGTCTCGGCCTAGGAAGGTTGGAGGGTGGGGTTTAAAGGAGGTTTTGTGTGGCGAGGGGCTTGGACTTCCAGAGGGCGGCGTGAGCGTGTTTGAAGGAGTCGAATGGAGACAAATGGTTTTTAATACTTGACGTGCTGTTGGAGTGTGAGCAAAGTAACATTATGAAGGGATTTCAGGGAAACCGCAGGCCGGACTTGAGTCCTGGAGATGGGAAGTACAGTGCCTGCAGTCTGAAGGAGGGGTGTTAATGTTGCAGAGACTATTGAGGAAAATTAAAGCACATGGAATAGGAGGAGAAATTTTTTCCTGGATAGAGGCATGGTTGACAAATAGGCAGCAGAGAGTTTGCATAAATGGGGAGAAATCAGAGTGGGAAGTGTCACGAGCGGTGTTCCACAGGGTCAGTGTTGGGCCCCCTGCTGTTCACAATCTACATAAACGACATAGATGAGGGCATAAAGAGCGACATCGGCAAGTTTGCCGATGACACCAAAATAGGCCGTCGAATTCATTCTGACGAGGACATTCGAGCACTCCAGGAAGATTTGAATAGACTGATGTAGTGGTCGGAGAAGTGGCAGATGCAGTTTAATATAGACAAATGCAAAGTTCTAAATGTTGGACAGGACAATAATCATGCCACATATAAACTAAATAATGTAGATCTTAATATTACGGATTGCGAAAAAGATTTAGGAGTTCTGGTTAGCAGTAATCTGAAACCAAGACAACAGTGCATAAGTGTTCGCAATAAAGCTAATAGAATCCTTGGCTTCATATCAAGAAGCATAAATAATAGGAGTCCTCAGGTTGTTCTTCAACTCTATACACACACACACACACTTCTACAAGATTGATGGACTGAACACATCGACTCCAGGTTGAGGGACTGATTACCTCATTCTCCTCCTCTCCTTACGCTTCCTCTTTGTATTGGACTGATGAAGCCACTGTGTGGCGAAACGTTTCCTGAATAAAGATTCCCATATGCTGCATAAGTGTCTCAATCTTCAGCTGTCGGTTTTTCAAACCATTCATCACAACTCTATACATCCTTGGTTTAGGCCTCATTTAGATTATGCTGCACAGTTTTGGTCACCTTATTACAGAATGGATATAAATTCTCTGGAAAATGTACAAAGAGGATGACAAAGTTGATCCCATGTATCAAAACCTTCCCTATGAGGATAGACTAAGGCCCTGAATCTGCACTCTCTAGAAAGACGTAGAATTAGGGGGGATATGATTGAGGTGTATAAATGGAAGACAGGAATAAATAAAGGGGATGTAAATAGTGTGCTGAAAATATCTAGCCTAGACAGGACTCGCAGCAATGGTTTTTTAAATTGGAAAAATTCAGATTCAGGAAGGATATAGGAAAGTACTGGTTTGGTAATAGAGTTGTGGATGAGTGGAACAAACTCCCAAGTACCGTTATAGAGGCCAGAACGTTGTGTAGCTTTAAAAATAGGTTGGATAAATACATGAGTGGATGTGGGTGGGTGTGAGTTAGACCTGATAGCTTGTGCTACCAGGTCGGTTGCCGTGTTCCTCCTTAAGTCAATGTGACCTGACCTGACTAGGTTGGGTGCATTGGCTTAAGCCGGTAGGAGACTTGGACCTGCCTCGCATGGGCCAGTAGGCCTTCTGCAGTGTTCCTTCGTTCTTATGTTCTTATGTTCTTAAAAACTGTAGTGTAAAGCACACTTCTGGCAAGACAGTGATGGAGTGAATGATGGTGAAAGTTTTTCTTTTTCGGGCCACCCTGCCTTGGTGGAATCGGCCAGTGTGATAATAAAAATAAGATATATATATATATATATATATATATATATATATATATAATATATATATATATATATATAATATATATATATATATATATATATATATATATATATAATATATATATATATATATATATATATTATATATATATATATATATATATATGCAAAAACAACCACTCTGAAAGAATAGAGAAATTCCAAGCGCTTTCGTGACTACTCGCATTATCAAGGAACTATGAAAGTAAAGCATCCAAGGAAGCTATTTAAGGGGTCTGGTCGGCACCTCACTATCAGATCCCACAACGGTTTAAACACGTGACGCGCGGCGTGCCAACTTGGAAAGGTCCTTGGCACAACTCACCCCACAAACTATTCTACCCAAGAAATAAGAAATTTTAAAGATTATTTGTCCAGTGTATTATTAAATTCTTCCCAAATTCTATTAATTATAAATGGATCTAATTTATATAAACCAAAGGAAATATTCATATTATTGTCAAAAACTGCTTTTTTATGAAACAAGATTCAATTATATTCCTGTCGACCATGGACTTGCTTGATACTACTTTCTCAACTTTTTGAAAATCAATTGGATGGTTAAAATCTCTTACATGAATAAATAGAGCATTGGAATCTTGTCCAGTTCTAATGCTATATTTATGTTGTTTTAATCTTAGTTCGAGATTTTTACCAGTTTGACCGAATAAACTTTATCGCAAATTTTACAAGGAATCTTATAGACACATCCATCAGCATTTTGGGGGGAATTCTTTATCAAAAGTTTTTTTTACTGTATCGAGATTTTTGAATACAACTTTAATATTAAAAGTCTTAAGAAGAGAAGGCATATCAACCAAGTTTTCATGGTAAGGGAGAACCAACATATTTTTATTTGAATAAGGCTGGTTGTCCCTTTTTGGATTGTAAAAAGTATTTCTGGCAACTTTAAAAGATTTATCAATTACATTTCTTGGGTATTTTAAATCATTACCTATTTCATAAATTTTGGATATTTCTGGCAACTTTAAAATATTTATCAATTACATTTCTTGGGTATTTTAAATCATTACCTATTTCATAAATTTTGGATATTTCCTCATCTATGAACTCAGGACTACAAATTCGTAAAGCTCTCAGAAACATTGATGAGAAAACAGACAGTTTGACTCTATCTTGATGCGAGGAATAATAGTGGACATAGGAACAGTTATTAGTAGGTTTTCTGTAAATTTTAAATTTGAATTCATTATTACCCTTAATAATTAAAACATCTAGAAAAGGCAATGAGTTATTTTCTTCAAACTCAACAGTAAAGTTTATTGAATGGGCTAAGCTATTTAATTTTCCAAGGAAATGGTGTATATCTACATTTTTGGGCATAAGACACAAAATATCATCAACATATCTGAACCATTTAGCTCTATTAGGGAGGATTGTGTTAAGTAACCTTGTTTCAAAAAATTCCATGTATAGGTTACTAAGAACAGGTGAAAGAGGATTTCCCATTGCCATACCAAACTTCTGAGTGTAAAATTTATCATTAAATACAAATTTTGCATCAACAATGCAAAGTTTTAATAAGTTTAATGATAGTAGGAACTGGCAATGGTAAATCATAGTTAACGAGTTCTTCAGATAAGAAACTTAATAAATCATCAACCAGGAACTTTCGTAAACAAGGAAGTAACATCAAAACTAACCATGTTAAAATCATTTAGGTCAGTCAAGGAGCTTAATTTATCAACCAAGTCTATTTGTTTTTTAACATTAAAGTTAGAAATTTTGCCAACAATAGGGCTCAAAATATCAACAAGCCATTTGGATAATTTATATGAAACTGACCCTATGGAGCTAATAATTGGTCTGACTGGATTCCCTGGTTTGTGTGTTTTTATTAGTCCATACATTAAGGCAAAGATGGATTAGTGGAAGTAAATTGTTTGACTAATTCATCTTTGCCTTTCAGTAGAAGTTTTATTGTTTTATTGAAATTGCTGTTAACGGTTTCTAGGGATTTTTCCAAAAGTTTAGAATAGGTTTCATACATCTAAGAGATTATTCATTTTTTTTGGTAACATTTTTTTTTTCATAATTTACATTCATTTATTTTGTCTGCTTTAGTAAGGCGCAAATTTTTATTGTTTTTTAAGTGTATCAAAAATTTTTAAAAATCTTTGAGGGAAATTTGGGAATGTTTGGTTTTAACATAGAGCTATATACCATTCCCTTTACTAATATTAATTTTCATCAAGGAAAACAAAAATTTTTAAAAGTTACAAAAGGTTTTTTGAAAATTTCAACATTATTAAGTTTTTTTGAAGTTGCAAAACTTAAGCCAAAACCTAGAGCACATTTATGTTTGTCTAAAATTTCATCTATAAGTTAAATTAAAAAAATTGTTATTAGCATGCTTTGCCATCACTTTTTTCAATTAAAATGTCAATTTTTCTTTGTAGTTTGCTCTTGAGTTCATTAAAAATTTTCTTCTGATTTATTATACAATTCCTCAAAGATTTTTAAGTTTTATAACACTTAATAACAATAAAAATTGCGCCTTACTAAAGCAGAAAAAAAATGCAATATAATTATGAAAAAAAAGTTCCCCAAAAAAAAATGAATAATCTTTAGATGATACTAAACCTATTCTAAACTTGGGAAAAATCCCCTAGAAACCAAACAGCTTTTCAATAAAACAAAAACTTCTACTGAAAGGAAAGATGAATTATCAAACAATTTACTTCCACTAATCCACTTTCCCTTACATGTTGGACAATAAAACACAAAACCAGGGAATCCATCAGCCCAAATTTTATTAGCTCCATAGGTCAGTTTCTAAAAATTTGTCCAAAGGGCTTGTTGAAATTTTGAGCCCAAATTGTTGGCAAAATTTTAAACTTTAATGTTAAAAACAACATGACTGGTTGAAAATTAAGCCCCTTTGACTGACCAAATGTTTTTTAACAGGGTTTATTTTTGATGTTATTTTCCTTGTTTCGAAAGTTCCTGTTGATGATTTTTTAAGTTTCTTATCTAAAAAACTCTTTAACTATATTCCCATTGCCAGTTCCTCTACATTAAACTTATTAAACTTTGCATTGTTGATGAAAATTTGAAATTAATGAAAAATTTTTTTCACTCAAAATTTTGGTATGGCAATGGGAAATCCCTTTCCCCTTTCTTAGTAACCTATACATGGAATTTTTTTGAAACAAGGTTATTTAAACACAATCCTCCCTAATAGAGCAAAATGGTTCAGATATGTTGATGATATTTTTGTTTTTTATCCCCCAAAAAAGAGATATACCCCTTTTCCCTTTGGGAAAATTAAAAGCTTGCCTTTCAATAAACTTTACTGTTTATTGAAGAAAAACTCATTGCCTTTTTTAAAGTTTTTAAATTTTTAAGGGGGAATAATGAATTCAAAATTTAAAAATTTTCAAAAACCTACTAATAACTGTTCCCATGTCCCCTATTATTCCCCCATCAAGAAGATCAAACGTCTTTTTCTCATCAATGTTTTTTGGAAACTTTACAATTTTTTAGTCCGATTATTTTGGGTATCCAAAATTTATGAAATAGGGAAAATTTAAAAAAACCCAAGAAAATGTAAATTTATAAATCTTTTAAAGTTGCCAGAAAAACTTTTTTTCAAACCAAAAAAAGGGCAACCCCCCTTTTTCAAATAAAAATATTTGGTTTTTTTTTTCCCTTACCTGAAAACTTGGTTTATATGCCTTTTCTTCTTTTAAAATTTTTAATATTAAAGGGGTATTCAAAAAACTCGATACAGTAAAAAAAATTTTGATAAAGAATTCCCCCCAAAATGCTGATGGAGTGTCATAAGATTCCCGTAAAATTTCGATAAAGTTATTACGGGCAAACTGGTAAAAATCTCGAACTAAGATTAAAACAACATAAATAAGCATTTGAACTGGACAAGATTCCAAAGCTCTATTTTTTCATGTAAGAGATTTTAACCATCCAATTGATTTTCAAAAAGTTGAGAAAGTAGTATCAAGCAAGTCCATGGTCGACAGGAATATAATTGAATCTTGTTTCATAAAAAGCAGTTTTGACAATAATATGAATATTTCCTTTGGTTTATATAAATTAGATCCATTTATAATTAATAGAATTTGGGAAGAATTTAATAATACACTGGACAAATAATCTTTAAAATTTCTTATTTCTTGGGTAGAATAGTTTGTGGGGTGAGTTGTGCCAAGGACCTTTCCAAGTTGGCTCGCCGCGCGTCACGTGTTTAAACCGTTGTGGGATCTGATAGTGAGGTGCCGACCAGACCCCTTAAATAGCTTCCTTGGATGCTTTACTTTCATAGTTCCTTGATAATGCGAGTAGTCACGAAAGCGCTTGGAATTTCTCTATTCTTTCAGAGTGGTTGTTTTGCATATTCTGAAATCACCTGTTTACTGTGATCTTATTGCATATATATATATATATATATAATATATATATATATATATATATATATATATATATATATATATATATATATATAATATATATATATATATATATACATATATATTTATATATATATAGGGAGGTACCTCTTGAACTGTCCTGGGGACCCTCATCATCAGAGAAAAGAATAAACTTGCTTCAGGGAAAGCTCAAGGAGCGTGATAGCGAAATAATTTCTATTATATTTTTGGTCCAATTTCAAAGGAAAAATTTACAGTGATTTAAGCAGCGTTTGAAGCCTACACACTGTGTTTGTAGTGACTTATTGTCTTATAAGAGAGATAGAAAAAATAAATAGTGCCTTATCCTACATGGCATAAAACTCTCCCTTTTCTTCAAAATTGGTAAGACATACAATGCTCTACTTGACATCAGATGAAAGATAAGAGCTAGATAATCTTGGCACCAACGCTGTTTGAGTGAAAATGTCAATAGATTGCATAATAACTTTTTTTTTTTTTTTTTTTTGTGTGAGGAAAAAAAATCATTACTCAATAACCTGTGTAAAAATCATGACACCCCTACAAATAGTTTTTTTCTAAAAATGGAAAATAATGTCAATAACTTATTCCTGAGTTATACATATGTAGTGCGTTTTCTGTAAAACTCTACGGTCATGGCACGCCACATTTCAGTATGTTAGTCACCTCAACACATGTTGACAACACACAGGCGACTGAGCTATTATCATCATTCCCTGAATTTGAATGGAGTTCTCAGAGAAGTTGCAATGTAGTGTATTTAGAATGAAACAATCATAAAAATCGTAATTTTGGGAGTAAAAAAAACACGAATTGCCATCATGTCCTTTTGACGAAAGTAAGAACCAAAAAATTACATTTTTGGAAAAACATACTTAGAAATTTGATAGAAACAAGCTAATTACATCAACATGTTGCCAAAATTATGCACTATTTTTTGTCAAGGAAACATCTTTTATCATAATTTTTAATTTTTTCTTTTTTTTATCACTCCTAAAACAATTCGAGCACTCCTCAAGGTTCTCCCTGAAGCTGTTTGAAAATTGTTTTCTCCTACTACCCCCTATATTTTATATATACTTTATTTAAAGACAAAATACATTGACAAAATACACTGACAAAACAATGACAAAAATACAATAGGGAGTATAACAGCATAGACAACTCAGAGCTACATCTCGAAAACTTCGTTCAGCTCCCCTGCGGTGGGCCACGTGCCCAGAATCTTGCAGGCATTTCCTCTCTGGATCGCAACACTGAGTCTCTGAAAGATGAAGCTGGCCACCCTGTGGTCCTTGGTTTCTATGATGAGTTTTTCACCCAGCTCTTTGAGGAACTTTAGAGCACAGTTTCCCCATGCTCAAAAAGTCTCAGACCCTATTGGGATGAAGTTGTAGAAAGGGGGAAGGC
>NW_026465095.1:0-13489 GCF_026875155.1 Cherax quadricarinatus
CATTTTATGTAACTTAAAAAGAGCAAAACTATTTTCAAAGACAATAAGTGTATTTGTTACTGGAAGAAAGGAGTGCATAAATCAACAAGGTCACTAATAAATGTCTCAACCATGTGCACAGGAAAATTTGGAGACAATAAATGGGAAAAATTTAAACCTGCTTCTTTATACAGTAAATGGTTTATGCCATACAGATTTAAGAAAATTGCGCATTAAAAACTCTTACAAAAATAATCATTATCAAACCCTGTAAAAACTTAACTAAACTAGCATTAGAATATCATAGAATAGAAAATGCATATAAATGCATATAAATACCAGATAACAAATTTACACTAACATATATTAAGTTAGCAATAAAACTAGGCATTAAAAAGTAAAATACACACACAGTACACTCATTATTTACCTTAAAATATTTGTAGTCTTAATGTAGGGCAAAAGGTGAGTAATATTTAGTATAAGAAGCCAAGTGTGGTAGCCCTCCTGGCTACCCCACCCACACATACTATACTATGATGCTTAAAGCTCCCTAGAGCGATAAAATGCATATACAGTACACGCATTACTTACCTTAAAATATTTTGTAGTCTTAATGGTTTTAAATGTAGGTGGGGAGGCGAAAGTATTTATTTGTAAAAAAATTTCGTGTGGGAGGTAAGGCATCCTGCCTGGCCACTTATACCTACTACGACATTAAGCTTCCTTAGAGCGATAAAATCTTTATAGTACATCTTTAAATTTAACCTTAAAATATCTGTATCTTAATGCAGGGTGAGAGGTGAGTTTTATTTGTATGACTCAGGTTAGGAAGTATGGGTAGCCAGGAAGGGCAGCCCTCCCCACCCCACTCACACATAATGTCAACAAACTAGATGAACGTGTCTAGTTTTCATTCACTTTACATTGTGTACAAGTTGTCTCCATGTTGATAGAGTAGAATAATTAATTGAGGTCAGTGTCACGAATGTAGATCTAGTTCTTAACCCAGCATCGTGAATTCATTGAGTGAAAAATTATGGCCTAGACATGAGAGAATGCTGTGTGCTTTCGGTGTGCACAGTAGAAAAAAAAAAATTTGCCACATACAGTGCATGATGGAAACTGCTAGCCTCTGACCTTATGTTTGTGTTAAAAAGTGACTGAGGCATTTTCCCAAATGATTTTCAAGGTTTCATTGACTGTTTCTTGAGGTCATTTCATAGCCAACAAGACACACTAGAGAAATAGAGATGATTCAGTCAGTGTCAGATCAGAAGTGGCCTGAAACAGCCCTCAGGGTGGAGGAAATACTGTATTCAATTTTTTGGAGATTTTCCTGAGGAAGGGTAGAAGCCTCCCCCCTCCCTCCCCTGTTTTATGGGTTTTTATAGGTTCACTTTAATTGCTGGGATGGCCTAAACCATGACCAAGCATTCTGGGTTTGTTTGTTTCTGTTTACCTGGAGAGGGTTTCAGGGTTCAATGCCCCCGCACCCCAGTCTGAGACCAGGCCTCACAGTGTGATGAGGGATTCAAAATGGAAAGCAAGTTTCTTATAGGAGAGGCCTCAAGACATGAATAATGAACCAAAGAAAGTTGCTTTTGTTCCTGGAATGCCTACAGTGTTTATTTTGGACTGTTTTAAAAATGGAATCTTCTGAATTTTGTGTAAAGATTACCAACTTCAGTGCACTTATAGGGTTGTTCTGAAAGCTGAATGGGCCATTTTGTATGCTCAACAGATAGCCAGGAATAGTTGATTTGAGCAATGGAACTGGCTTTAAATATGCCTCAAGGATGGCGAGATTACCAATATGTAAATTGCGCCCAGGCCACCAACTTTGTGCCTGCTTAATTTCAAATATTTTTCATCAAATTTCTCATTTTTGGTGCTATTACCTTCAAAAAATGAAAGATTCCCTATTATGTTAGAAGATAAATTAAAAAAAAACAAAAAACAACAATAACAGCACTTTTAACCCTTTGACTGCTTCGGTAGTACAGTGGTCCCTCAATAATCGTCCGTAATCCGTTCCTGGAAGTGGGACTATTATCGAAATGGACGATTTACGAATCAATTTTCCCCATAAGAAATAATGTAAATTCAATTAATCCGTTCCTGACACCCAGAAGTATTAAAGCAAAAAAATTTTTTACATGAAATATAGATGTAGAACATAAACAATACAGTGGCACATGATGAATTAAACATTAACAGAATAACACTTGCCTTTATTGGCGATTCTTCTTTGTGTATGGAAGACTGGAGGAGACTGAAATTTGGGTGAATTACTGTTTGGAAGGGGAATCCCCTTCCATCAACACCTTGGGTACCAATTGCTTTTCTGGGGTTACTTCTCTTTTCTGTTTCTTAATGCCACTAGGACCACCTTGAGAGTCAATGGAGTCCTGTCTCGCAAAAAAACTGTCCAGAGAGCCTGTTTCTGGCGTCTCTTTAAAAACTTCCCTAAAATGGGCCAAGACTCTGTCACTGTTACAAGTTGCCGATTTTGGCTTGCACAATCCTTCTCTGGGTGATGTTTCTCCATAAATCTTTTCCCTCCTACCCCACATTTCAAAAATCTCCTTAAATTTTTGAAGAAGGGACCTTTTCCCCCATCTCTCTTCCTCCTCCTCTGCAGCAAGATTAGAGCTGCATCTGTTGCTGTTCCTCTGAAGCTCTTGCAGCTCCTCAGTGGTTAGCTCTTTGTTGTGGTCCTCCACCAACTCTTCCACATCCTCCAAACTCACATTCCAACCCCATGGAAGCCCCCAGTGCCACAATGGATTTAACAACTGACATAGGCTCATCAGGGTCAGCCCCAAACCCTTCAAAATCCCTCTTGTGGACACAATCTGGCCACAATTTTCTCCAAGCAGAGTTCAAAGTCCTGGTAGTCACTCCCTCCCAAGCCTTACCTATAAGGCTTACACAATGGAGAATACTGAAATGTTCTTTCCAAAAATCTCGAAGGGTCAAGTGAGAGTCTGAGGTCACATTCAAACACCTTTCAAACATTGCACCAGTCAACTATAGTGTTAATATAGCATTTATTGTGGTGGAGACGAAAAAAACTAGAAAAGCTAGATACAGCGATTGATAAACAAGGGTTGAGGCTCGACCGTTCGTCATTGTAGGAGCTGCCAGAAATCACCGGTTCTTCAACACGTAAGTTATACTTTTGTATCAATCAAATCGCATGTTACTCGGGTAGATAATTTCAAGTAGATCCTTCATGTGTTAGCCCAAATCACTGACTAGTATGTTTTAAATAATGACCCACTGATCAGATCAGATCGACAGGTCCGAACCCTTGACTGGTTTCAAACGGATTCGTTAGACAATAAAGCAGACTGTAAACGGATGGGGTTGTAGGCGCCCTTATCAAACACAAACAATAAATATAAATCAGGAACGTACACGGTAAGCTGTCCAATATACAAGTACATTTAGAAATAGAAATACAAATAGCTAGAGCTTCATTTAAGGAGGTTATTAATAGAGTATTCAAGAGGTTGCTAGTAGAATTACAGTAAATCAACCATTCAAATCATTATGAAGCTCTGTATAGTCTGCAGTCAATCAAACAAACGGGCTTCCACATGGATATTGTCATTTTTGTGGAAATTGGTGTCACGCCCCTTGTGCAGATATCCAAGAACTAGCTACAAGCAGTATTAAAACAGGGAAGTGTTTTTGGGTATGCCCAAATGAGGAAAATCTGTGGACTAAAATCACAAGGGTATTAAAAGAGGATAACATCAAAGCTTCTAGGTAGTAGGTTGGTAAACAGCAACCACCCAGGGAGGTACTACCGTCCTGCCAAGTGAGTGTACAACGAAAGCCTGTAATTGTTTTACATGATGGTAGGATTGCTGGTGTCATTTGTCTGTCTCATAAACATGCAAGATTTCAGGTATGTCTTGCTACTTCTACTTGCATTTAGGTCACACTACACATACAAGCATATATACACACACACACACCCCTCTGGGTTTTCTTCTATTTTCTTTCTAGTTCTTGTTCTTGTTTATTTCCTCTTACCTCCATGGGGAAGTGGAACAGAATTCTTCCTCCATAAGTCATGCGTGTTGTAAGAGGCGACTAAAATGCCGGGAGCAAGGGGCTAGTAACCCCTTCTCCTGTATATATTACTAAATTTAAAAAAAAAAAACTTTAGTTTTTTCTTTTGGGCCACCCCGCCTCGGTGGGATATGGCTGGTATTTTGAAAGAAGAAAGAACATCAAAGCTGCTTTCATAGACAACCTGGAAGCTTTCTACAACAGATGGGAACATAAAAAGTCTGGGCTGAATGGTACTGCCCTTGATACTGGCCATGCAGTCAGAAACTGTAAGGCTGGAGGTGATGTCCTGGTAGTCAGTAAATGTGGGGCTGATAGTGCTGTCCTGGGAGACAGTAATGGTGAAGCTGGAGGTGCTGTCCTGGGAGACAGTAATGGTGAAGCTGGAGGTGCTGTCCTGGGAGACAGTAATGGTGAAGCTGGAGGTGCTGTCCTGGGAGACAGTAATGGTGAAGCTGGAGATTTTGTCCAGGTAGTCGGGAATTATACGCAGGAAGGAATACATATAAATGACCTCATAGGGGACAGGAGCCGTAGTGGGGAAACAAGTGTAGTCAAAGATAAGATAAAACTAATATTGCAAACTAGAAATACCACAGGAAATAGCAAACAAGAGGACTCCACTAGCAATAGTGAGGATATATTACCAAAAACAACTGGTGGGAGCTCCATTGTTGGTGCTAGGGAGGATAGGAATAAGACAGGGAAACCATGCACCAACAGGGAATACAGTCACAGAAACCCAAGGCAAACGGAAACCAAGCCTGTGCACTTGGTATCTGCAGACATGGGAAATCTGGAAAAACAGACGGGACGCGCAACTATGACCACCCTAGAAAATGCCATGCCCATATGACAACAGGAAAATGCAAACTCCCTTCCTGTAAGCTTTTTCACCCTGAAATGTGTACCTCTTCAGTACAGGAAAGATTGGCTATAACTTAAATTGCCAGGCACACCATCTAAAGGTACAAAAAGATACAAAACATCCAGGCCATGGGAAAACCTGGGTAGCCACAGCCACTCAAGAGGGAGAGGTTTTTTAGTGCCAGGAAGGAAAAAAAACTGGCAGGAAATGGCAGAAATCGTACACCAAATCCAGTCATTCCTGGAGTGGAACCACAGTCGATGGCCTCCACTCCAAACCAACAGATACAGATACTAATGCCGGAAAAAAAATCCCCCCCCCCCAGTACCAACAATACCACCAGTCCGATGACAATTCTTCTTTGCAAATATACAGGGTCTAAAGCCAGCAACAAACAACAAAATACCTTTCATCCGTGGACTGCTTGCAGAGGCAAAGGCAATGTTCGCGGCTTTCACTTAGACCCACATAAAGGATCACTTGGACAACGAAATATGGATCCCAGGTTACAACCTATACAGATGTGACAGAGTGAACAGGCAAAAGGGGAGGGGTTTTCCTGTACATTGCAGAGTCACTTGTTTGCACAGAACTGCTAAATGCCTCAAATGATGTAGTGGAAAATTTTAGCAGTAAAGGTCAAGAACCAAAACCTAGTCATTGTGGTAGTCTACAAGCCTCCGGATGCAACATCCCAGCAATTCCAGGAACAGCTGTTAAAAATTGACCACTGTCTGGAAAATCTTCCAGCTCCTGCACCCAACATCTTGCTCCTGGGGGATTTCAACTTAAGGCACCTAAAATGGAGGAATATAGCAAATAATATTGTTGCAGTAATAACACCAGGAGGCAGCTCTGATGAAAACTCACACTCACACGAGCTTTTAAATCTCTACACAAAATTCAATTTAAACCAGCAAATAATAGAGCCTACTAGACTGGATAATACACTAGACCTCATCTTCACTAACATTGATGATCTGATAAGAAATGTCACCATATCAAAAACAATATACTCAGATCACAACATAATTGAGGTTCAGACATGTATGCATGGAGCCCCAGACCGACATAATGAGACTAGTCACGAGGGAGCATTCACCAAATTCAACTTCAATAACAAAAATAAAGTGGGACCAAGTAAACCAAGTCCTAACCGATATAAGCTGGGAAGATATACTAAGCAACACAGACCCCAACTTATGCCTAGAACAGATTAACTTGGTGGCACTCGATGTATGCACAAGGCTTATTCCTCTAAGAAAAAGGAGGAGTAGATGTAAAATAGAAAGAGACAGGCGCTCCCTTTACAGGCGACGGAAAAGAATAACAGAGCGGTCTAAAAGAGGTCAATATATCTGAAATGCGTTTGGGAGACACTGGTCAGAGAAATAGCAAGCATCGAACTTAAGCTAAAGGAATCTTATAGGTGTCAGGAATCGCGGGAAGAACTAAAAGCCACAAATGAAATCGAAAGAAACCCAAAGTATTTCTTCTCCTATGCCAAATCAAAGTCGAGAACAACGTCCAGTATTGGGCCCCTACTTAAACAAGATGGGTCCTACACAGATGACAGCAAGGAAATGAGTGAGCTACTCAAGTCCCAAAATGACTCAGTTTTTAGCAAGCCGCTAACCAGACTGAGAGTCGAAGATCAAAATTAATTTTTTATGAGAGAGCTACAAAATCTGGTTAACACAAGCCTATCCGATGTTATCCTGATGCCAAATGACTTCGAACAGGCGATAAATGACATGCCCATGCACTCTGCCCCAGGGCCAGACTCGTCGAACTCCGTGTTCATCAAGAACTGCAAGAAGCCCCTATCATGAGCCTATTCCATCCTATGGAGAGAGAGCATGGACACGGGGGTCGTCCCACAGTTACTAAAAACAACAGACATAGCCCCACTCCACAAAGGGGGCAGCAAAGCAACAGCAAAGAACTACAGACCAATTGCACTAACATCCCATATCATAAAAATCTTTGAAAGGGTCCTAAGAAGCAAGATCACCACCCATCTAGAAACCCATCAGTTACACAACCCATCTAGAAACCCATCAGTTACACAACCCAGGGCAACATGGGTTTAGAACAGGTCGCTCCTGTCTGTCTCAACTATTGGATCACTACGACAAGGTCCTAAATGCACTAGAAGACAAAAAGAATGCAGATGAAATATATACAGACTTTGCAAAAGCCTTCGACAAGTGTGACCATGGCGTAATAGCGCACAAAATGCATGCTAAAGGAATAACAGGAAAAGTCGGTCGATGGATCTATAATTTCCTCACTAACAGAACACAGAGAGCAGTCGTCAACAGAGTAAAGTCCGAGGCAGCTACGGTGAAAAGCTCTGTTCCACAAGGCACAGTACTCGCTCCCATCTTGTTCCTCATCCTCATATCCGACATAGACAAGGATGTCAGCCACAGCACCATGTCTTCCTTTGCAGATGACACCTGAATCTGCATGACAGTGTCTTCCATTGCAGACACTGCAAGGCTCCAGGCGGACATCAACCAAATCTTTCAGTGGGCTGCAGAAAACAATATGAAGTTCAACGATGAGAAATTTCAATTACTCAGATATGGTAAACACGAGGAAATTAAATCTTCATCAGAGTACAAAACAAATTCTGGCCACAAAATAGAGCGAAACACCAACGTCAAAGACCTGGGAGTAATCATGTCGGAGGATCTCACCTTCAAGGACCATAACATTGTATCAATCGCATCTGCTAGAAAAATGACAGGATGGATAATGAGAACCTTCAAAACTAGGGAGGCCAAGCCCATGATGACACTCTTCAGGTCACTTGTTCTATCTAGGCTGGAATATTGCTGCACACTAACAGCACCTTTCAAGGCAGGTGAAATTGCTGACCTAGAATATGTACAGAGAACCTTCACGGCGCGCATAATGGAGATAAAACACCTCAATTACTGGGAGCGCTTGAGGTTCCTAAAACTGTATTCCCTGGAAAGCAGGCGGGAGAGATACATGATTATATACACCTGGAAAATCTAGAGGGACTAGTACCGAACTTGCCCCGAAAAAACACTCACTACGAAAGCAAAAGACTTGGCAGACGATGCAACATCCCCCCAATAAAAAAGCAGGGTGTCCCCCAAAAGCAGTTAAGAGACCATAAAATTTAAGTGTCAGGGGCCCGAGATTGTTCAACTGCCCCCCAAAGCATACTAAGGGGGGATTACCAACAGACCCCTGGCTGTTTTTAAAAGTGGAAATGGAAAAAGCCCCTTTAAATTTGGTTTCCCTGCCAGCCGGGCTGTGGCTTTTTACGTTGGTTTTGGTGCGGGCCAGCAGCAACCCCGGGTTGATCAGGCTCTGACCCACCGGGTTCCGGGGCCGGGGTTCACAGCCCGGGGGACGGGGGGTTTTTGGACCCCCGGAACTCTTTTCCAGGTAAACTCCAGGTAGAGTTTTTTAAAGTTTGCAATAAATGCTGGTCCTGGGTTGGGAGGAGGGGGTTGGTTTTTGGGGGCAAGAACTTTACTGTGATGAACCCCAAACCCCTTCAGAATTAGGTCACCCCAAAGGGTTTTGGGAGGATGGGGGAGGTGCATTGCCAAATTATTTTGCGGCACTTGAGATCCAATTTCTTTTCCAGGAGGAAAATTTTTAAAAATTGGGCCCAAAGTCCACTTCTTTAAAACCCCCACTCTACAAAAAATTTCCCCCTCGTGACCCATGCTTTAACTATTGTTTTCCCAAAACACACACAATTTACTCTTCATAAATTGTTTTTCCGGGCCCACTCTGGGTTTTCAAAAAGGGTAAAATTGTAACGGTTTCATTTTTGGAAATCCCCCATAGCATTACACAGAACATTAGCGTCAGCCTGTCTTTCATAGGCTTTTTTCCCTTTGGCCCATTGCCTTTTCCTTTTGTGTAATAAAGGTCCTCTTTGGCATTTTTTCCCAAAAGGGGGCCTTTTTCCCGTCAAATTTTTGAAAAAACTTTTTTTCAGGTTTCGGGCCCTTCAACTGTTTATGTACTCCGGGGAATTCATGCAAATTTTTTTTCCCGCCGCCTTTTGGTGGTTTAAAAACTGGAGCTCACCCAATCCCTTTTACCCCCTGTTTTTAATCCCAGTTGGGTTTTTTAAAATCTCCCCAAACCAGCCTTTGCTCCCTTAAAATTTCCCTTTCACATCTCACTAGTTGCGGGCAATTTTTTTTACCAAAATCGTATGCAACTGCCTCCCTTTTCACAAAAAAGCGAGTCAAAAGGGATTTTCCCTCTGCTAATTGTTTTCTTTTAAACCACCCCAAATAAAATTCCCTCAACATCTTCGAGTACGGGTTGATTTTCATTTTTGCAGCATATTTCCCCCCTTTGAAAACAACGGGCCTTTGTTTTCCCCCTTTTTTTTTGGGACTTGTGGAAGATATGGTTGTACGGGTTTGGGTTTACATTGGCCCAATTCCCCCCCGAACGCCACTATCATTTTGGTTAAAATGATGTTTTTTTTAAAATTTCCCAATCTTTAATTTTTTTGATTTTTTCTTTCCCAAAAGGGTTTGGCATTTGGAGCTTTTTTTTGGAGCCATGGGCTTATTTAGCAAAAAAAATAACTTGCAAGCATTTAAAAAAAAAGAATATTTGAAATTTTTCACTGGAGCAGTGAGGGGGGCCCCGTCGCCACTGTTAAACAATGGCACACTGGCTGGGAAAGGGAAAAGGGTGAGGCGGCTCAGGGGGCTCCCGACCCTTTCATCGCGTTGGGCGGGAAAGGGCTATTAGCGAGGTTTCCGGGCCATTTCCCAGCCATATTTTTGGGCGAAAAAACAGGGGCTTTTTTCCGAAATGGACGACTTTCAGGCCGGGCGATTATTGAGGGCCCCTTGTATATATATGCCTTACGAGCCACCCTGTTTTACGTATTTACGTAAAACTCAAAAAATTTAGGGCTTCAAATCAAGGGTGGGAGGCCCACATGTAAAAAGGGAAAGTGTCTGTGTTTGGGCAGTGGCACCCCTATAAAAAAAAATCCGCGCCCCACCCGGGCATAAAAGAAAAAAAAAATTTTCCCCCATGTTTTGTATTAAAAATGCCAACTTTGTTTGGGGTAAAATTTTTATAATATTAGGGTTTTCTTTCGTTTTCTTGTCTCATTTGGGCAGAATGGAAAACCCTAATATAGAATTAAAAGGTTTAAATTTTTTTGGTTTTACTATGAAAAGAACCTTTAAATGGGGCTCAAAATAGGGGGAAGTGTTTGATTTTTGAGATATTCAAAAATAAAAAAAATGATGCATTTTCTAAAAATGTCAGTAAACCCCTTCTAAAAAGCAGTCATGAATTTGGGGTTTACATTAAATTTTTCCCCCTTTTTACCAAAAAATTGCAAATTAAATTTTCAATTTAAAAGTAAAAACTTCTATTTTTTGTTTGAAAAATTTAAAAATTTAAAAAAAGAAAGCAAGGGTTAAAATCAGAGGGGCCGGGAATTTATGTAATTAACCCAAAAGAAAAAAAATGTTATTTTAGAGCCAGGAAGGGCTGCAGTGTTCATTCTAGACCCTTTTTGAAAATTTGGGAATTTTTTAAATTTTTCAAATTTAAAAAAGGGCCAAAAATTTCAAAATTTTTGGGCCATGTTATGGGTAGCGAAATTGGTAAATGGGGGAGTTTTTTGGGACTCAATCGATAGAACCAAAAATTTGGGGGGGGGGGGTTTTAAAGAAATAGCTTGGGTGAGTTTTTGGGGCAATTGGGAAAAAAATGGAAAATTTGCCCCAAAAAAAGGGCTCAAAGGGGCGAATGCCCTTTTGTAAAAAATCACCATGGTCGCTAAATTCGCCAAAAAGCGTAATTATAAGTTTTCCATTCCCAAAATTTTATTCTTTTGGGGGTCTTTCCATGGGGAAAACGAATTTTCTATCGTTTTCATAAAAAAAAAATTTTTTTTTTTTTTTTTTTCAAAAAAAATTTTTAACACCAAAGGGGGACCCTCACAGGGTTTTTGGGGGTTTCGACAGTCAAAGGGTTAATTTGGGGGCGGGGCCCTTTAAGAAAAAAAGGGTTTAAAAGGAAAATTTTTTCTTTTGAATCCCAAAATGGAGAGCAAACTATATCCAAAAACACCTTTAACATGAAAATTTCACCTAAATTTTTTACCCTCCCCAAATGAAAATTTTGCCCCTAACTTTTTCTAAAGGGTGAGGGGACAACAAAATAATTTTTTTACTGACCCAAAAAGCTGGATGCCATTGCCTTAAAAGAACGGAATTCCCAGATTTTTAACATTAAATGGGGAAAAAAAATTAAAAGTCATCTTCAACCAAAACTTCAAGATAAAATTGTTGCATATTATGCATATATTAAATTTTAAATTTTCCCGTTTATAAGACCCTGGACAAAAGCTGGTTGGAACCCTTCTAGGGGCGTGCCCGAAAAAAAATCAATTTTATAGAATTTTGTAGAAATTCAGCATTTAAACCCAATTTAAAAAAAATTTATAATAATAAACCCCCCCCCCCTTATCCAAGAAAACAAAAAAAGCCTCTCCCTTCATCCAAAAAGGAAAAAGACCCCAAAAACAAAAACAGGGCCCCCCCCTTTTATCCAAAAAAGACCAAAAAACAGCCTCCCCTTATCCAAAAAGACAAAAAAAAGCCTCCCCTTCATCCCAAAAGACCCCAAAAAAGCCCCCCCCCTTAATTTAAAAAGACAAAAAAAGGGCCCCCCCTTCAAAAGAAGAAAAAAAGGGCCCCCCTTCCCTTTATCCAGGGGAAAACCCCAAAAAAGCCCCCCCCCATTCCAAAAAAGACCCAAAAAAGCCTCCCTTCCCAAACCAAGAAGGCCAAAACAAAAACCCCCCCCTTCATCCAAGGAAGGACAAAAAAAAGCCTCTCCCTTCATCCAAAAAAAGACAAAAAAGCCCCCCCCTTCATCCAAGAA
Source organism: Cherax quadricarinatus (assembly GCF_026875155.1). Lineage (NCBI taxonomy): Eukaryota > Metazoa > Arthropoda > Malacostraca > Decapoda > Parastacidae > Cherax > Cherax quadricarinatus. The sequence continues at coordinate 11,864 of NW_026465095.1, forward strand.
GACAAAAAAAGCCCCCCTTTATCCCCAAAAAGGACAAAACAGCCTCTTCCCCTTTACAAAGAAGACCCCAAAAAAGCCTCCCTCTTATCCCAAAAAGACAAAAAAGCTCCCCCTTCAAACAAAAAAGAAAAAACGCCTTTTCCCTTCATCAAAAAAGACAAAAAAAAGCCTCCCCCTTTTATCCAAGAAGGGGCAAAACCCGCCCCCCCCTTCCCTCCAAGAAGACAAAAAAGGCCCCCCCCCCGGGGCCCCCCCCTTCATCCCAAGAAGACAAAACCAGCCTCCCCCTTCATCCAAGAAGACAAAACAGCCTCCCCCTTCATCCAAGAAGACAAAACAGCCTCTCCCTTCATCAAAGAAGACAAAACAGCCTCCTCCTTCATCTAAGAAGACAAAACAGCCTCCCCCTTCATCCAAGAAGACAAAACAGCCTCCCCCTTCATCCAAGAAGGGACAAAATAGCCTCCTCTTCATCAAGAAGAAAAACAGCCTCTCCCTTCATCCAAGAAGACAAAATAGCCTCCCTCTTCATCCAAGAAGACAAAACAGCCTCTCCCTTCATCCAGGAAGACAAAACAGCCTCCCTTTCACCCAAAGGGAAGGACAAAACGCCTCTCCCTTCATCCAAGAAGACAAATAGCCTCCTCTTCATCCAAGAAGACAAAACAGCCTCCCCCTTCATCCAAGAAGACAAAACAGCCTCCCCCTTCATCCAAGAAGACAAAACAGCCTCCCTCTTCATCCAAGAAGACAAAACAGCCTCCCCCTTCATCCAAGAAGACAAAACAGCCTCTCCCTTCATCCAAGAAGACAAAATAGCCTCCCTCTTCATCCAAGAAGACAAAACAGCCTCCCTTCATCCAGAAGACAAAAACAGCTCTCCCTTCATCCAGGAAGACAAAAACGGGCCTCCCCTTCACCCAAGAAGACAAAACAGCCTCCTTCATCTAAGAAGACAAAACAGCCTCTCCCTTCATCCAAGAAGACAAAACAGCCTCCCTCTTCATCCAAGAAGACAAAACAGCCTCCCCCTTCATCTAAGAAGACAAAACAGCCTCTCCCTTCATCTAAGAAGACAAAACAGCCTCCTCCTTCATCTAAGAAGACAAAACAGCCTCCTCCTTCATCTAAGAAGACAAAACAGCCTCTCCCTTCATCAAAGAAGACGAAAGCAACATTGTTAAAAGCTGCCACTAATGTTCTACTGTTGATATCATTCTGTGTATCTGCTCAGCTACAATCAAACAAACAAACTTCATTTCTTTCTGCAGCATTACAAATTGTAGTTTATATGTAATAAAATATTGCTGAGCACAAAAGAGCCACTAATATGCAGTACATTTTTGGTAGACTAATCCTAACGCTTGCAACCTACTGACAGGATCAAAGAAAGACACTGTATTCTATTAGCTTCCTCTCCGACCATAAAAAGATTCACATTAATCACATTCTCAAAAAAATTTTTAAGTGTTTCCCAGCCTCCTTCCTCTTCAGAGTTGTTTATTCAGCATCTTCAGCTTCAAGTGTCGATGATGCTCCATGGCATCCACACCATCTGGTCTTTCTACATGCCCCCTGCTCAAATTTGTGACTTTTGGTAATACATTTTCTTTGATTTTTAAATTT